>DWJZ01000228.1:0-38105 GCA_018249125.1 Asbolis capucinus
TTTTAATTTTATTAAAAGTATTGCTGTTATTATTATCAATCGCCACCGCCCCCTTGTGTCGGTTACACGCGAGACAAATAAATATATGCATATGTATATAGAAATACGCTATGTAAATAGATCTGTAGTTTTTTTTTAATTTGCTTGAAAAGCCTAATATTGATGTGTATATTTTGCATTTCTATTATCATCATGTAAGTTTCTAATTGACAACTTCCTTTTTTAAAGTCGGTCAAAAATGTTGTAAATTATTTTAAACCGAACACGGGAATAAACCCGACTTGCTGGAGGTATTTGTACTACGAGTACAAATATAGCTTGTCGTGTTCGATTGACTTTTATGTTAGTATACATAAAGTATAATATTTAGTTTATGTTATGACGCTATAAAGACATTGAATAATGTGACTGTAGGCATTTATATCAATATTATATATATAATATAATATTTTAAATGAATTTATATATAAAGTCAATGTGAAATTAATTCCAAAATAATCTTTGTAAAATCTATAGAGTTTTGTTAAACAACTATGAAATACGGATAGTATTAATGTATAAAACAGTTTCACGTAAAATTAAAAGCATTTATTCGTTAAAATAAAATATGAAACATTTGCATTACATTTACATAGAATGAAATTGAATCGAAAACTTTTGATTTAGTAGGGCTGAAGGCCACTATTACGTCACCTGTCCTGGAATAGAAAGGATAGGTTGAATTAGAAAAGTATTTATCTATTACTAGTATATGCTTTCCACAAATGTTCTAGGATTACTTAGTCGAAGTACGATCAAAGGTTAGTTAAAAGGAAAGACACCTACTCAATAGCAGGCCCTTAAAGGGTTGCCTTCACTTCGAATCGAAAAAGCAAGGCCTTAAGGGTACCCAGAATATAAGCCGCTTGCAATAAAATCGTGGCAATTTACAAATAATATTGGGTAATATAAAAACAATACCAAAATATAGACTGCACTCACATAATATTATAGACAATATATACTTTGTTGACAATATTATTACAGGGTATTGTAGAGGGATTATTCGCGTGACCATCAGTGCCAGTTAAAAATAAACAAAAAATATGTAATTCTAAATTAAGCGAATCACTATTGAATTAGAAACATAGTTTATACGGATTTTGCATGGTAGATATCCAATATTTGACGGATAGACAAATTCTTGTAGTATATCAGTTTCAGTTAAACGTATTCTAACTATATCCTATTTATTGGTTAGGAGAATTGCTTATAATAAATGATCATTGCTCGTACGACCCACTATGACTAGTTATGCTTGATGTAAAAAGCTAACGTCATTGTAAAATTAGTAACAATTTACACGTCTTAATATAATAGTATGATTAATCAATTCATTTTTCAAACTCGTAAAAATTATTGAACCACTCGTACCACCGGTCGAACCAATCAGTTGTATAATCAGTCAATGCACGAGAATGCTGTTATTTTTTCGAATATTTCTATCTTATCGATACAGTATATTGTTTACTCAATTTGTTCTTTTTTCCAATAATTCTATTTTATTCAAATAGTAAATTGTTTACTCAATTTGTTTACACGTTAAAATGTTGGTTATATATTTTTTATTTCACCCATCATTAACCAAATAATATATTCGAGGTTCACCAAAAATACATATGTATATCCCGTTTACATAACAAAGAACATTTTACGCTTCGAAAACAAATTCAACCATTATAGCCACTACAAAATATCGTTTTGGTTAATTACAGTTTCACAGTCCGAACGACATGCATCCGATAATGCACTACGGAAATAAAATAGACCGCTCCTATATTTAAATTTTGATCAAAGTGCTTCGTTGAAGGTCGGTGTATTTGATATTTGTGAGTGTTGTGTTATTTTCTTAAATTATTCAGTTGCTGATGACTTACCTGGAGAATGAAGTGATGTACGGATGCGCGTGCGACGTAAGGCGGGCGGGCGAAGACTGGGCGGGCGGCGGCTGGCACCGTCTTGGAACACGTGCGCACTGACATCCAACGAGACGAGTACGACACGTGATTCAACATTTCGTTAGTTTGAAGTGAATCTAAAACTTTGTTTTAAAATATCTGTATACAAGAGGCAGACTCAATATTCTGTAAATTCTTTATCAGGCAACTTTTGGTCTAATTAGAAGTCAACGGAGATATCAATTTAAGGAAGCAATTTTCTGATCATATTGTAATAATAAAAAAATGTAAAAAGGGTAAAACTTATTAGTGGATTGAATAAACAAAATGTTTTTCTTAAATAAGAATAACAATTTAATTTTTATTTTAATACGTACGTATTAATTAATGACAAAATGTCAGATTCAATAAAAAAATTAGTAATTTATTTAAGAAGGCGCTTTCAAATTATTTATGGTCTTAGAGTTTAACCGCCATCTGGCTGTCAGTGGCAAAAAGATCGCGTCCGTCCTTCGGAGCCTGGTACCTTGGCTTGGCTCGGTACCTGAAGCCGTCTTGGTTGTTACTTTTAGATAACAGTCACTATTCCATGTCAGTTAACCTTCACAGAAGCAGTAAGCCTCCTCAGGTGTGAGGGAAGATTTGTTCAATAATGTGACATTAATAAAATCAGTAATGTGCTATCCTATAAATATTATAAATCGGAAAATTTGTGTGGATGGAAGGATGAATGAATGGATGTATGTTTTTTTACTGCGTCACGCAAAATCTACTGAATTGATTAGAATGAAATTTGATATAGGGTTGAATTATAGTCTGGAATAACACAAAGGTTTATCAATATACCCACGAACCTTACTCATGGCAATATTATTAGCTTAGTACATTCACATATACCTTAACTGTCCCACTACTGGGCGATCTTCACTCACAATGTGAGGGGTACAGGCCGTAGTTCACCACGTTTGCCAAGTGTGGTTTGGTGCATATTACTTCACTTAAAATCACTTCAATGGTGACGTCACAGTTATGAAGATGCTAATACTTTTTAAAAAGGTATAAAATTTTTAATGACGCAGATATTTTGTGGCATGTTTATGTACCTACCAAATGCGCAAAATTTTTACACATGCTCAATAAATTTAACATAACGAGCCATATTGTGCGGTCACAAGTAATGTTGCAATTGCAAACTCGGTCCAAGGAATATTTTTGGGGTATTCCTAAAGAGATAAAAGTAAATTCTACCCTATTAATATTATAAATGCGAAAGTTTGTGAGGATAAAAGATTGTTATTCTTTGACGCATAATCTACTGAGCATATTTGTATGACATTTGGCATAGTAATATTTTATAGCTGAAATTACATATAGGCTTCTTTGTACCAACGAAGCTGCGATCGGAAACTAGTAATAAATAAAATAATTTTTACTCACTTATAATAATGTCCACGTTATACATAACTAGAATATAAACATTCAGACTTCACATAAACTCCCTGGATGTGAATCGAACGCGGGACTTCGTATGCTCTATCGAACAGATGATGTGGAGAACACACGGTACAGAATCCTTGTCTCGGTGTGAACTTATACGCGTTTATTTATAAAATGAATCCAAGACATGAAATTGTGTAAAATTATGTTTGTCAAAACTAAATGTCTATTCAATTACCAGTGTATTTTCAGTATAGAATTAAGGTGTAAAAATAATAGCTTTTTATTAAACGCAATATGTCTATATACATGGTATATATACCAAAAAACATTATTTACAATTTTTGTCTGTCTGTTTCTAACGGCTAATCTTTGGAACGGTTGGAACGATTTTGACAGGACACTGACAGTTAATGACACTGAAATTAAGTTAGGCTTTTTTTTCCACTGTTCTATTCTTCTTTCAATGTTACATTCCAAGCTCAGCTTGTCTGTACTTAAAATATGTCTACTGAAATGCGTTATATAAGGGTGGCACTAAAATACGCTTAAGAAATTTTTTATGCAGTTATTGCAGTATTTTTCTTTCATTTTACGCTCACTCAGACATACATTGTCGTTTCACTTCGATGTATTTGGACAGATTTTGCGTGAAGCTGGAACAGACAGTCAGACAATAAATCCAAAAAAAATGTTTCGGTCTCTATACCGATAACAGAACTTCCCTGCATCAGAATTTTCAAAAAATATTTAATGTACAAAATTGACACTGTTACAGTTTTATTTTTAGTATACATATATGATTTGATAAACTTTGACAAAACATAATTCATGTAAGAAACCGATCTCAAGTGATAAAACAAAAACATTATCAACGTAATCGAAGTCAATTTAATACGCATTATTAGAAAAAAGTCAAAAACTACTTATCAATTGTAGCTCAATTGTAAATGGAACAAGCACCAGCTTTCAAATAAAAAAAGAATCATCGATTGACGTCGGTTAAAAATCACAAGAAATGACAAGAGAGACACGGGAGATGACATAGCTACAAACACCATATTGGGTGAATTTTAAGCTGTTTAAAAAGTTGGACATTCTTCCCCTACATAAGATTGTGCTCTTTTATCTACATACATATACTGCCAGTGTGTCTACTAACTTGTATTATTGGGTCGGCCAGTAATGCTAAATTCGTTTTCTATTTTGATACACTAGATGTCGCATCAGTAGATGCACTAGCCGAAATAGCTAAACGTCTATAAACTCGCACATTGTAAAACTATTTTTGACGTCGTTCTGTTTTTGTTCTAATACGAATTTTACATTAATCAAAACTATTTTTATCACTTATAAAACGGGAAATTCTATTATGTAGTCTTAGTAAGTACCCATATGCATATATTTTTATACGTGTAATTAGATTCGAGAAAATACACGATCGGTAAAAATATTTCGGTTCAATGTAACCGTATTGGAGCAGCATGGTTGAGTATGCTCTAGGATTCCATAGTATAAGGAGAGACCCGTGCTGAGGAGTGTGCCATTGATGGGTCTAAAAAATAAGATTTAATTTACTTTGTGTAATTTTTAGAACGATTTAAATAGCGGGTAGGAATGCCTTTTAAGGTTTGAGGCCCGTGCTCAGTAGTGGGTGATGAATGGGCAACTGCTGATAGCCGTAAGAGGTCACTAACTGTTATGACTATGTTTTGCCACCATGAAACGGGTTACTACTCACGGATGGCAAAATAAGACCGAAATTCTGAAACACCATCCAAACTCTGAATCACAACCCCCTTGGAACCGTAATGACATTACTGGTCTACTATACAAAGTCAAAGTCAAAATATTTTATTTCATCATAGGAACATCAAGCTCACGTCAAAAGATTACATACAAAATATTCATACACTCTTATTAAGATACTTTAAAATTGGGTACGGATTTAAAATCCATAACCAATCCGGCGGTATTGTCCGTGGTATAATCCGACACCAAACACCACCAAGAAATTTAACAATGATGAAAATATTTAATTGGTTATATCGGTTGATATCCCCTTGTTTTTTTTCTTTAGGTCTTCTGAACAGAAATTATATTTACATTTTGATGGAACTAGCAGTAGCCATGATCTTAATAACGTTAATATAGAGTTCATTCTGCGATAATTTGTGGCAAATATTGCCTTTCTTTACAGTTTCGAAGTTATCTACTTCCTGAACACAGATTTATTTGAGCGAATTTATTTGCTATACCTATATGTTAAAACTCCCAGCTCGTTTTATCTTTATTAGAATAATTATGAGAAATCCCTGGTAATTTGGGGTTTACTCTGCTACCGCCATCTGGTGTAAAACATTAATGTAACTGAACGCAAAGTAGACAGAGTAATGTAGTGTCAAGTGTCATTTGTCGTCATGTCAAAAGTTTCTGAACGCCACCGCAGTTCAGCCAATCTACTGAACTGAAAACAACTGACTATTGGTAGCAAACATTGTTAAATTTTTTTAGCTTTATATTAAGAAAAACAGATCTTTCAATAATTAAACCTAAAAGCATTTAAATTTATCCTTGTATCTTTTTCTGGACATAATGTGAATAAATATTATCGTCAGATGTCGCACAGATATTCAAGACTGAATTATTGCTAAGAGCAGAGAGCCTAATAGTTTGAACTTTGATCTCTTGAAGAGGAAATTCTGGGTTCAAATCATGCTACGAGAACCTCTAATTTTGAAAATTATATGCGTATCAGAAGTTGGTTATCACTTGCTACGTTAAAGTAAAACATCGTGTGAATACCTGCACTCCAGAAAGTTATCCATAAAGTTCTCAAAAGTGTATGACGTCTACCAACGCACGTGGTCAGCGTTGTCGACTATGAGCTGCACACCTCACATTGTAACTGGAGACTCCAGCCCTTTAGTGACATAGTTACGGGTTACAATGTTGATGATGTATCGAGCATCATCTTTTAGCCAACTTCTGGCTGAAGCTTTGACTAATATAGAATACAAATACATAAGTATTTATGGGATAACGTCCGTAAGGTTATTGTTTCAAGAGTGTACTGTACTAGTGATCTACAAACACGTTTTTTATTTGCTGGAACCGAGCGTTCCTACATACCTATTTACTACGTTTTCTTAGAATCCTGTTGTGGATCGTTTTTGGCTCCTATGTGATCAGTGAATCATGGTTTAACGAGATTCCAGCTACCAAGTTTGTTAGAAAGAAAAGGATAAGGAATTATAATAACATGACACCAAAATACCTGTCTACCTGCTTTGCCTTAATCAAAATCGAAAATAATAGAATGTTTCGACTCTTGATTTAACGAATTCATGTACAATCCACAAAGAGCAATTTAGGCTGTCGAACCCAAATAGTCCAAAATCCATCCATCCATCATATCAGAATTTGGCTAGTCATACTTACATTATAGAATTGTTAAATAAATTGTAGCACTTTCTTGTTAATAGCTTGAAAGTGTATTTATAAAGTTAGTACGCTTTGCCATCAAAGACTATGTTGCCACTTAACATTAGGTGGTTAACCGCTAACTTATTGAATATTTAAAAAAACGTTTTAAAAAATAAGTGGCCCAAATTAATATACTATCAAGTTGCCAAAGGGCAGTACATGTTATAGTTTTGAATATTGTCCAAGGTTTTTGGTCACAGCTGCAGCTTGAACAGGCAATCCTAATGGATATCTCGTACGTAACGAATACAGCAAAGCAGCTAACCGAGTACTCAGCCGATGACACTGTCTCGACACTGTACTCGTTACGTTTAAGAGACCCATAATGGCTCTTTTGCTGTTACGTTTGACTATACACACGCACTGAGGAAGAATAAAACAACACATTATACCGTATCTGACTGTTCAGTCAAAGAATTTGAGTTTATCAACGATGTATGTAATTTAAATTATAAAAGTATTGTCAGTCAACATTCTATCTTCAAAATATAAATGTCGACTTGAATGTCATTAACATCCAGCCAATAATTTCGAATACTTAAAATAATCAAATAAGTGGACTTATAAAATGGAACTGAAGCTTTTTACTCAAGTTTAAGAATCAGAAATGTTCGGTATACTTTAAATCAGATACGTCATCATTTACTGCTGGCAGTTTATAGAATTGTAGTGAATTCTTGAAAGCTATATTATTACATTTATAAATGAATTCCATAAAATAATTCTAAAATCGTTGAACTACACTGCATACTTTATTAGGCACATTACACATATAGTATTTGAGACAGGTCCAAAGAATTAATGTCGACTCTAAAACTTACACGTATAAAAGGAATCAATGAAAACACAGATACATATTAAAGTAAACTTAATTAAAACATGCTTATCATAACACAATGTGTTATTAAAGTACGACGAATTAATCACATATAAAAACCATTTAAATGATTTGCGTTACAATGATGAGAAAACATATGTACCTATGACCTAAACATAAAAAACAGATAATTCGCTTTGTGTCGCGGTCAACCCAAGTGTACTGTATATTAATTTTGAAGTTGATATAAATATAGGTACAGATAGTTAAAGCAATATGAAATAGTAAATAAAAACCCAGAATGTTTTTGAAATTTTATTGTTTTTTTGTTTATTTAACTGTTTAACATAAATAGCATTTATTTTTATTATTAAAAGTTACAGTTACAAACGTACAATATGTATTGCACAGATAATAAATTATAGTATAAAATAAAATTTAAATATAAACTACTGCACCTAAAGTACGGTACGTAACATTTTATTTCGTGGCGCTGGTGACCTTAATTATAAAAATATTGAAAAAAAAGCTTATTGAGTTTTGGTTCCTTTATTTCCATTGATTGCATTACAATAAAAAAATTATTTCGGGACGAACGGTCGGTGTTCAGCGGGGTACTGTGGAGACACGGCAGCGTTAGGGCGAGCCGAAGTACCGAGCGCCCGTCCCGGCTCCGCGGTGCTCAACAGATGGCGCCACTAGACTCGAGAGTTAACTAGCGCAATCTATTGGCATAACTCAAACATCACTTAACGAACGACTAGGCTTATTATACCCGACCGGAATTGCGCCCCGTAAAGACTGGTGGAGAGAAATGCTGGTGTTATGGGGCGAGGGGTAGGTCGCTCACTCTGTGCTGAGGGCGCGGGACTCTTGCACGAGGTAGACCTGAGAGCCGGGCACGGTGGAGGTGGTGACGAAGGTGCGGTGCTTGGCACGGATGAGCGAGAGGTTGCTCTCGGCTACATCGGCGCGGTCCTCGGCAGCCTCCAGTTCGCGCTGGAATCGTCGTACCCGTGTGACGCTCTGCTGGGAGACGCCCTCCTGTTGTACAATAACAAAATTATATCATCATCGATTTTTAATCATCGAAATCTAAAGGACCATTAAAGATTTTTTTCACAATTATAATAAGAATCTGATACTTGACTCATAATAAGTAAATTATTATTGTAAACACATATTACTCATTGTAAGCACAGTAAATTTAAATCATACCTGTTCTGTCAACTGCCTCTTGTAGATAGATACTTTCTGGTTAGACTTTTCAAGGGAGTCTTGCAGGAGGGCGATGTTCTTCTGGTCTTCTTCGCACTGGATCATGACTTCCTTGAGCTGACGTTCCTTCTTGCGAAGGATCTTGATGGTTTCAGCGTGCCTCCTCTTCTCCTCGTCCATCTCCAGTTCCAAGTCCTTAATGCGTGCCTCCATTTTGCTGATGATACGCTTGCCACCGACAATGGCATTGGCTTCAACCTCCTCCAAACGGATAGAAATGTTCTGAAATGATAAAAGATGTAAAATATGCTCCCTATCTCAGCACACATTGTAAAAAATATTTTTAAGTAGGCTAGTCTTCGGTTTGTCATATAACCTGGCCTGTTTATTATTTATTTTTGTCTTAAAAAGCGATTTACAAAGAATGAAAGTATCGGGTAACGAACTCGGCAATTTCCTTACCTTGACTTCAATTTCGAGAGACTTCTTAATAGCTTCAATCTTAACGATCCTCTCCTGTTCCTCGTGCAGGTGCTCAACGGTGTGCTTCAGCTCAGTCTGTAATAATTATGAAACAAAGTAATATTATTGTGGCGTTCTTAATTATTTTAGAAAAAAAAATAATTTTTGGAGTCATAAATAATATGACAATCTACTTCACATTTGTTTTTATAGTGATCTGAGCGTGATAACTTGGTTTTGATTTTAACGTACAATAAAACATGAGGATTTGCTACTGGTTTAATGACTCATTCCAAGAACAAAGTTAAAAATGTGATGGTCTACTATACTCTTCCGGATAAAAAATCACAAACCTACTCCAAAACTATTTAATCTGGCCATATATTCTAACATAAAAGGCATAAATGAAGAAATGTATACGCTTAAGAAAGAAATACAGTACCTGGACGCGCTGGAATCTTTCGTCAGCAACGCGCAGCTCCTTAGTGATCTCATCGTAGTCAGCAGCCACGACAGCGAGCTCCTGCTCGATCTTGGCCTTGCTGCTGGACAGGTTCACGTTGATGACGGTCAGCTCATTGATGCGGGTCTGCGCTTCCTCGTATGACTGCTCGATAGTGCGCTTAGCACGAAGGGCCTGCAAACGATAAAAATATACTATACAACAGTGAATTCAAAACTTGCAACACTTTATGAATAATTTAAATGTAGTGCCGTTTATTTTTCTTGTATAGTAGTCATATAACAAAAATTTAAGAACCAATTGATTTGTGTATTGAATTTTTTGTAAAAGTCTAAAAAATAGTCAATATATTTATTAATAATTTTTTTATTACCTGCTCGTAGTTGCCACGGATCTCTTCGACTTCGCCAGTAAGAGATTGTATTCTGCGCTGAGCGACGCCGTATTGGTCGAGAGTCACTTGGAGTTGCCTCTGTACCTCATCGTAGTGAGTCTGGATCTCAGTGAGCTGTAATGATTATACATAGCGCATTACATAAAGCTTTTCATACAATTTACTATTTAAAATCAAAACGGACATTTATATGGTCGAACTCAAATTAGCGTACTTGCAAAGATTGTTTCTTGATGGTCTTCTGCAGATCGATGTTGGTCTTGTTGGCAACATCAAGCGAAAGCTCGAGCTCGGTGATCTGGATCTGCAACTTCTTCTTGATGCGGGTAACTTCCGTCTTGAGCTTAGTTTCAGCTTCTACAACGCGAGCATTCAGTTGCTCGATTTCGATGCTGGTCTGCTTACTGTAAATATAACGATAATCAAAACTCTTACTAAGCCTTGAAAACACATTTATTATATTTTTTCTTTTTACCTGGTATCAAGCATAAAGTATGTATTAATGTTTTCGAATTGTTTTATCGTTTCTTTTAATTCATTTAATTTTTCTACATATTCGGTATTTATTACGGGTATTTCAGTTTCGATTTTAACAATGCACTTTGTTGGTGATATAGCACGCACAGTTCTAGCGAACTCTGAGCTAGACTCTACAAATTTATGTTCTGATATATCCGACAATCTGGTTTCAGACAACTTTGACCTTAGGTTCTCAGTGTAATCACTTAAGTCACGATCAATGTGCACTTTCACTTTCGGAATCGAAATTGGATGTAGATCTAGAATTTTTGATGGCTTATATCGTGCCACTGCAACATTTTGCCTACTTTCTTGCAATAATGTCTGAGCAATTGCTTTTGCAGATTTCCCTCTGTACATTTCAGCTTTTCGTTTTAATTCCGGTCCAACGTTGACATTTATATCGTAAAGTTCGATTTCTTTGTCGATTTCTTTTTGCCTTCTCTTCTGCCTTTCGGCCTCAATCTTTTCTCTCTCCATTTTCTTCTTCTTAGCTTTCACTACAACACTTTCAACCCCAACGTGCTTAGTAACATTAGCTGCTGCAGCCGTAGCAATAACAGAAAGCGGTGATCTCTTTCCAACAGTAAATGTATTAAGATCTTTTTTTGCTTGCTCCGACACTTCACGCGAAATTCTAGACACGTCCTCTTCAGAGTACGGGTGAATTGGTTTGTCGAATCTGTACTTATCTAATCCCCTCTCGTTAGTCCACGGTAAATGAGGTGGTTTGGCTGTCACACCGTGTTCTTTGGCAGTTATATAGTCGATCATCGGTTGATAGTAGTTAATTCCATATCCATAATTATCTTCGTAGACAGTTGTCGGTGGTTTGTTCCACTTATATTCAGGCACTTTAACCGGCGGCATGTTGAAAGAGTAATCTTAAACGACACGTTGATTGATATATTAACCGTGTGCCATCAAACACCGAGGTTGCTGTAACTGGGGCACGGGGAAAACGGTCCAGACTTTTGTAGATTTCATCAGAGTTTGTGTGCCAATGTTCTTAAATGTATACCGTTAATATTCACCAATCAGAGGTGGTGTTATAATTAAATGGATATCGTGCCAAATTTCAGTACAAGATTATAGGCGGATGTGCGTCCTATCATGGTGGAAATACGCGATCATGTATTTATAGGTATCGTAGTACATAAAGTTCAATGAAACGGTGTGTAGTACACAATACTTTAATACATTTTCTGAGTATTCATTGATTGCGTCAATAGTATCATTTATATGTTGGCCAATGTCCAGTTAAAGCGTGTCATGGTTGTGTCTTTAGTAAATCGATGATTGCGAATTTGGATGATGCTCATCACTCAACAGTCAGTGCATTAGAGGGTGACACAAAGTCGATATTAATGTACAGTATTCAGTTCCTATTTGGCGTTCACATTGTACAGTCGGTGTTGCTTATTCATATAAGTTATTTTAATAGTATCAGCGGTACCTCCATATGCTTTAGAGGTAAGAGTAATAGTAGATTTGGTTTTTATTGTGCATTTAACTTCTTGTGTACGAAATTTTGTCATATGGTTTAAATTTATAATTGGTTATTTTACTTTATACACAAAGTAGTGTTAACACCTACTACACTACAGCAATTTGGGTTTTCTCTTAGAATTTGTAAATAACTTATGTTCTTGCCACATCTTACCGGATAGCTTCAATCTCCTCTTCCTTCTCCTGAAGACGGCGCTCAGCTTCGTGACGGAACTGACCCAGCTCGGCGGTCAGCCTCTGCGCACGCTGTTCCTCGGCCTTGCGACCCTGCAATGATGTCCAAATATCGTAATAAGTAACTCATCTGCCTTCATCAATGAAACATAGACATACAGACTATTCTTCAAAAGGTATTTTTTGCAAAAAGACATCTTCAAAACCCTTATAAGCACCCATCCGACGCCCTACTTTTGTCTAGCAAGGTTTGTCAGGTAATTTAAATCGTATTTTTGTCTTGTCTATTTCATACCATTAAAAATATGAATTGACGATTCCTTTGATTGTAAGTGTAATTATTATTATTAACTTATGTAGGAATTGCTGAGTGCGAATGTTTTGTGATCATAATTTATAATATAATTTCCAAATTTTTTAGAGGCTCAAAAACAACAAATGCGAAAACTATATATTCATCAGCAATGCGAATTAGTTTCTTCAATTGGTTGGATTTGTCCAAAACAAAAGTAAAATCTGTTGCAACATTACCCTGGTTTGCCTGTGATTCTAAAATTACTCTAAACGTTGGTGTCGATTGCGGTGTTTTGGCAAATGTAAAAGTTTAATATTGCTATGTAGTTCCTCCCCCTGAACTGCTGCCAATGTGTTGCTAATGACTTTAACCAAAATAGACATTAATTATTATCTATGTCATTTAACATGAAGACTAACGCCTACTTGATTTGTTAGAAATAACTTGGCTATTTTCAACTCGTTAGCTTTGATTTAGCTAGGAGCCAAGAACTTAAAACTGTAAATGACAGTCTTATCTGCAGAAGAGCAGTGTGTTCGAGTAGGCTCCGCGCCTGCTCATTATGAGAAGAAACCCATTCTCAATAGTGTGCGGTATAATAATTAATCTTGACTTCCAATCAACAAACTTAATGCTTTCAAATATCTTTATTAATGTTTAAATTCAATAAGTGAAAATTCAAATACGAAAATATATTGAAAATAATGATTTATTAAATTCTATATTTAAAAGTCGCGTATCGGACGGTAGGTAATTTATATTTGTGGTAGTAAGGAATAATGTCATGAGGTTTTCGACGTTTCTTTTAGGTAAGGCACTTATTGCTCGAGAGTAAAAGCAGTATGTGCAAGAAACTAAAATGATAGTAACTTATTTTTGACGCGATATTCTTTTGTAGATTAGTTTCTTGTCACAATACCTAAAGTCATTCATTATCAAAAATCAATTTCGCTTAAAAAACATCATTGAAACTATAGAACATGGCAATAAATAGATGACGTTTAACATAAATTTCTTTTACATCACTAAACTTTCATGCAGATCCAGTTAAATACTGAATGAAATGAATTCATGCCAAAAATAATGAAATTAAATTCTGTTATACATGAGGTCGAATGGATTCGTGTTTTAGCTAATTAGATTACTAAATTATAATAAAAGCGTGTTTTGTTATTATTATCCATTCTTCAATCATTTCTATAAATCCTAAATTGATCAATGTATGTACATATTTAGTATCTTATTTATAAATCTAGTAGTTCTATAGTTGCAACTACTCACGGCCTCAGCTTCCTTGTAGGCGGCGGTGAGTTCCTCTCGCTCGTTCTCAAGACGGCGCAGCTCGATCTCGAGCTCGTGAAGACGGCGGGTCAACTCCGTGAGATTGGCGCGGGCGTCGTGCAAGTCATCTGAAAGTAAGCAATTAAATATTTTACTTTTGTCAGGGTACCGAGTAACATGCGAAGATTTTTCGTGAAAATGTAGCTTTGTGGTAGCAGGTGGTAAAAGCACAGGCTAAAGCAACATAGGCATGATCGATTAATTTGTAGGTCCAAAGCAACGCTCGGAAGATGTTTATTTTATAAAATAACTATCAAATCTGTTTTGTTAAATACAGTTCCAAATATAAAAAATATTTGTATACTAAGTACGTCGAGAGACATCAAGTGTCGGTTCTGATTGATAATTTTGAATATTTTAATCTCAAAGTTATAATAAACAGCACGTTCTACGTAATAATATTACAAATGATCTATTATGTACAAGCAAAAGAAATATTACGAGGATGCCTTAATAATAATGGTAATTGAAAATCTTACCGCTCAGTTTCTTGTTCTCGCGGCCGAGAGCGTCCTTCTGTTCACGAGTCTTGTCCAGCTCGTGTGACACGCGCTGCAGCTCAGTCTGCTTGTTGCGCAAGTCACGCTGCGACTGCTCGTACAGCTGGACAGTCTCCTCCAGACGCGACTTGATCTCAATGTTGACACGCTCAAGCTGCTCGGTCCTCTTCTGGAGCTCCCGAGCCGTTCCGTTGGCCTTCTCAAGATCGATGATCAGGACTTCAACCTTAAAGAATAATTTCTCATTAGTAACTGTCGTGACATTTTGTGTGTATATTTTTAGGATTTAAATTTCTTGTCTTCACCTGAGATTAATATAATCATTTGACGTAAGTCATACATAACATCATGTTTTTTTTAAAGTTGTTGATTAGGCAAACATCCTTTCAGAAATATTAGGAACCTCACAAAGCTAACTAGAAGTTATTTTTATAGAAGATTAATCATATTTTTATAAAGAATGATGACGTTATTTACATATTCATTTGGTATTTGAATATGTAATCAGATGTTAGAATTCTCACCTCGCTCTGCAGGCGGGACTTCTGCTTCTCAACATTGTTAATCTTAACAATGAGGGTTTCGATCTGTTCCTCCTGCTCCTGGATGCGAGCAGAGTACTTGCGGCGGATCTCTTCAATTTCTTCGGCCCTGGCAGCAGCCTCAGCCTCGAACTTAGACCTCCAGTGCTGTACTTCGCCATTAGCCTTGACCAGTTGGCGTTCCAAGTCCAAACGGGCCTCGGATTCCTCTTCCAGTTGCACACGCACAGACTCCAAGTCAATCTCGACCTAAAATATAAAAAGAAGTTTGTTTGTTTAAGGAATGTCTTTTTGGGCCTATAAGTACAAGCACATAAGTCAATTCGTAGTAAAAGATCTCTCTCTCATGGTCATTATCTGACATGGTCATAATCATTCTAAGAAAAAGCTAAAATTCGGTAGATACATATATCTTCAAGATTTATTTGAGCATTAAAATTTTCTTATTTTTATATACTCCTAAATGGTATATTGGCAGAGAAATTGTGAGATGATTTTTTACCTGGTGCAAGTTAGCTTCGAGCATGGAGCGTCTCCTCTCTTCATCTTCGAGCCTGCGACGTGAGTCCTCAAGCTGGCTGATCACCTGGCTCTTAAGGTACACCACGTTCTCAATGTTCACCTAAAATGTTAAGATGTATGTGTCATTAATAATTCAGAGTAAATAAATAGTAAAATTTTAACTTAATAACAAACAAAATAATTATGTAATTTCAATAAATCATAGATTTTAAGTTAAACGGGACAATTTTTTGAATAAATTTTATGTTATAATGCCGACTGGAGAGCAAATTAAGGACAATTTGAGATTGGCTTGTTCTCACTTAAGATTATAGTGATCGAATTTTATTCAAACTTGTTTACCTTGAGATCCTGAACTTCCTTGGTGAGCTCAATGTTCTCCTGCGACAGACGCTGCTTGTGGGAAGTGATGTCCACAATAGTACGGTTAAGCTCTTCGATCTTGACATGGAGTTCACTGATAGAAATTTCGAGCCTCTCACAGGTCTTGACGATTGTGATCTTCTCTTTGGTAACGTTCTCCACTTGGGCCAGAAGCTCGTAGACCTCAGCCTGGAACTTGGACTTCTCCTTCTCAGCCCTGGAGACAAAGAAATTAGGCCGTGCCAATAAAAAGGACACTATCACGGGTTACTGAGATAACAGAATTTAAATTCACGGTATTAACAAATCACAGCGCAGAGCTTATAGTCGCAACGAAAGTGGTTTCGCATAGCAATTCTTAAGTCTAAAACAATTACACACGCTTACGGTATTAGTAGAATTTGGGAAAAAGATCGGGACTTAGGTTAATGTTCTCTAAGTTCCTACCTGGCTTTGTTGTGGGTAAGTTTGTCGATCTGGTCTTGAAGGTCGACCACGATTTCCTGGTGCTTCTTCTTAAGCAGGTGAGCGGTCTCTTCGGACTCCAGATGAACATCTTCCAGGAGTTTACGGAGTTTAGTCAGTTCAGTATCGCGTTTCCTGTTGATCTCGAACTGAAAAACATATAAGACAATTTCAAAACTCGTACCCTTACAAAAGATTTAGTAGGGTACGAATTTGATTAATACATATACAAAATATATACAACTCCCTACACAAATTTAAAACATTTGTTAGTTTTGACTATAAAAAGATTTTCCTTTCTTCGGACTAATCTAAAGAAACGAAAATATTTTAATGTCAATCTTCTGGAAAAATCCTGTTTCACCCTGGGTGTTTGTTTCTGAAAAACATTATGTGAAACTTAAAATACCGTCGCTTAGCTGAATACAGTTCGCAGTGCTGTTAGTGAATAACATAATATGTCGCAAAGCCATAAAAATCAATACACACTCGACATGGAAGTGTGTGATGCTATAGTGTTGTCTTAAATATGGGCCTATTCAATTGTAAGTAAAAAACTAATGAAGATCTGTATTTGGAAAATCGTACTATTACCTTTAATTACCTTCTTCTTTGATAATTAAATAATTCAAATGTTTTATCTAATATTTTTCACTGTTGCTTACATCCTGGGTCAACTTAGGGTCCGATATTTATGTATGAATCATATCACCTAGTTATCAATTTAATATTGGAATTGTAAAAAAATGTAGATAATATCAAATTGTTACCTGTAGAATTTTTTGATGTTGACATTAAGTTTTAGAGAAACGTCGTAATTACCTGACTCTCAGCTCCGCCCTCGGCCTCCTCCAACCTCTCCGAAAGTTGGATGACTTGCACGCTTAAATCTGCCTTCTCCCTTTCGATCTGGAAAGTACAAATAAAACCAATTTAGAATTATCAAACTAAATTATCATCAAAACAATGCTATTAGAATGTTTGTTATTGAAAATGAAGACAAACTATTGATACTAAAGCTGTTTTATTACCAATGATTGTGAAGTTATTTGTATTAGATATGAAAATGTAGCAAATGTTACGGCATAATCCGTACGCAGTTTAGTACATTTCTACGAATAATAAACTTACTTTATGACATAGTTGGAATTAATCCCCAAAAATCTTAAATGGGACTTAACTGATCCAAAAGAAAAATATCTATGTATTTATGTAAGAAGTTATGCATCTACGAAAAAGTTGAATAAATTATGCAACGGCATCACGATTCGGTAATGCGTCCTTCGCATATTTCCACATTGTATCGGCTATAATAAGCATCGTTTCGTATCTCACGGCAGCTGTGACTAACTCGGATATTTTTGCCACTAACACCGCGGTCTATTATTATATTTCAATATTGTGGCATTCTCAACGGGAACGCGCATCTTTTGGCCCAGTTTCAAAAGTGCGACCGGAGAGCGAGAAGTTGAGGTTTGAAGAACTGAATGCTTTCGCTCCATGACTAAAAATAACGCAGGGTGCGCGCGCGGCGTCGTGAAACCCGTCCTGCCGCCGCGGTTCGCAGTCTCCGTGCAGTGCGGATGCTGTCCGCACATGACTGCAATCCAACTACGGAAATAGAACTCGACACGTACCCTCATAGAAAATCAACCGAACCACATATATTAACATACTAGAAGCAACCATGAGAATGTCATGATGATTGAAAATGATGTTAAAGTAATAAAATATCTTAATACTCCAAGTTAGAAGAAATATTGTTATACCAAAACACAACAATTAAAATTCAAAAAATTAATATTTTGAATAATTAATTAATTTCCCAAGCTGGTCAAACGTTAATTTATAACAAAAGACACTTCGAAGCTCAATTTACGTTCATTAATGTTGAGTAATATTAAACAAATATTAAACTCTTACAATTGTTATCAAATGGTATTACGTTATGTTAAAACACACTGTTAGAAAATATTAAATTCATAAACTTGCGTAAGGGTGGTTGGTATTTAAATGAATTTTCACTGAAGGGCGCAAGGAAGCAGTAATATCGAGGGCGGCGATATTTATAGAGGTGTGCGAAAGGTGTCCGCCCCGCCCACACCTGCGCGTGCGCGCCCGCTATGGACCGGCGCACGCGCATATCACATTTCGCGCGCTCTATAGCTTACCCTCTGACGTAGCTCCCTTTCGGATTCCAGATCATCGTGGAGGAGACGAATCTTGTCCTGAAAAATACAACATATTCTATCATGTGTCCCAAACACTTCACAAGCACTGCACTGATTCGTCGGCCGGTACCTCCAGCCTGGAGAGAGCACTCAGGTCGGCGCTGTACTCGATGTTGACGTCGGTGGTGCCGCCGCCGCTGCTGCGGTAGGTATACTTGGAAGTCTTCGCCACGGCGGACATTGTCGCTGGTTCGTCTCTCGGTCGGCAGTCGGCGCTACGTTACCGGTCGGGCACCGTTCGACTAGTGAGAGCGGACACGAGTGGCGCGCGCGCAGCAGGCGCCTCCCGCCGCGCGCCCGCGCCCCCCGCCGCGGCTCCAGGGCGGCCGGCCGGCTGGAGCTCGCGGATCGTGTTACCACCCCCGCGCACCCCCCTCTCGGCCTTTTATAGACACGCCCGCCTTAACGACGTTGCGGTTCTCTTTTATTTGTTTTGCCCAAAATTTGGCGAATCCCTTCGCAAGGCTCCCGAGTACACGGACCGGTAGGTCGGAGGTGATGCGAGCGAGCGAGAAGCTGCGGTGTCGTTGGTCCAGGCTCCGAGGCAGATTCTTCTCGGTCCCTGGCAGGCGCCCGAGACCCGGCCCACACAAAATGCCATCACCCAGATGAACTTAACAATGAACTTCTCTGCTTTTCTATCAGTTTTTAACATGTGGTATGATTATTCATTGATTTGTTTACTAATAAAAGAACAAGCATCAGCGGGATCCAATAAAACATTTGTTTAATGATTCGTAACTGCTTCTTCTAAATGTTTAATTATAAATAATCTAATCGATCCTTCTTTCAATAATATATGTAATTTACAATACTTCAATATAAGTTGCAACTACCGAGTTATGATTTCGTAGACGTTCGTAGACATTCTACAACACCAAAGTATTGCGTGATGACAACCAGTATGGGATGCAGGTAATAAATGTCTGTGTAATTCTATTATAACTTGCATGCGAGTGGTTGTTTAATTTTATTTGTATAATTCTATGTCAATAATAAAAATAATTTAAAAACTCAAAAAACTCGTTTTTTTTTTTTTTCAATCGTACATGATCATCATTATTAATCATCAATGATACATGATCATTCATCTGGTCTTACCATTATCTTTTAGCGCAGTATTATTTTATATCGTATAGCATAGTAAACCTTTGATAATACTGCACTTAGAAATCACGATACATTATACTAACCACATCTTGCTTGGTAACATTTATGACTTTTTGGGGTTAAATAAACCAACCACTTGATTTCAAGTTTGAGATAACTTTCATCGTAAACATCCATCCTTACATATGAACGATAATTTTATTAAATTTGCCCACTTTATCATTAGACTACATAGCTACTTACCATCAGGTGGGACCGTAGTCGCGCGCTAACTTATTTTTGGTAAAAAAAAGATGGGTTCATAATCAAGCACTGATCTTATAGCATATAAGAAGAAAGTTTTTGTTTTTTGACCTTTTTAACAGATGTCTTAACAGGTTTTTGTCAGTATAACTGAGAAGTCTTGCCACTAACCATCCGTCCAACGCTCGAGCAGGTACAAAGTTGCTTAACCCGATCTATCACTATCGCCGTATGGCGATGAGCCATTTAACCTGCACATATCAAACATATAATTATTAAAATCAAAGCGCCGCGTACATGTAAAATAAATTTATTTTCAAAAAGTACGAAACCTTATCTACTAATTATTACAAGAAATTACAATAAAAAGCAACTACTATGCCACACTGTAAACGATGTATACAACGATGTATGTATAACACTAGGTTTCGATACTTTTAAAGGCTTGAAATACGGTATGAAAGTTTGTAGGGAAGTTCTTCATTATCAAAGATATAACCATGATTCCATCCTCATGCACTTGATAGTATATAAATATATATTTGTTTACGCGTTTTTTAAATTTGGAACTGTGGGGATATCGCTAATAACGCCCTTAAAATATACCTTATTCTATCATCAGAAAAAGTTATTGGTTCATAACAGCTAATAAAAGAAACGGCATCAAAGTGCTCATTCCCGTTATAAATATACCAAAATTTGTGATTCTAAAAATAATTAGCGTGGCAAAAATTTGCAACTGCAATATGTATTTCAAAGTTATAAGTCTCGAATATACTACAAGTGAATTTCATTGAGAAATATTGTGGAACAATATATCTTTTACATGGTTAAAGTTGACCGTTTTTAATACGCGGTCTATTTTTCCGCTTACTCAATCAAAATTAAAATTATATTGTTACATAACATAAACAATGAAAATAATTATATTTACTCTTACCTCAAAGATACTGTTATAATATAATTCCAAATACATTGTCGTTTTAATATTTCGGAGCAATCGAAGCGACAAAGCACATAAATGAAATGATTGGTGTCAAGTAAACGACTAAGTTAAGACTGTGTATGTACTATGTACTATGCATGTACTATGAGTATGTACTACCTTCGAAATTTTTATGTTTAGGTTCGTTCTACCTATAATCATTCCAATTATGTAGTGTTTTTAAGAAGATCTTAAGCTACAGAAAGATAACTTTAATTTCTCATTTATACAAAGATAATATTTTGATTAAAATGCCGCTAGATCCCGGAATTCTTCTGTGACGTGGAGTTTTAAAAACAACTTTGCTTTTTGTATAATAAACTATATAACATTTTTTTAATATTATCTGAACTACAGATGACATAGCCCAATTAAATAGAACAAGGAACTTACAGCAATTACTTATGTATATTGTGTACGTAAGTGCACCTTAAGAAAGGAATCCTTTATGAGTTTCCAAGAGATAAAATAGGGATAAATTATTTAATACCGAACCAGCCCATGATTTCTCGAGGTAAGTATTTTCTTTATTAAAACTTCTACTTTAAAATAAACCAAAAATAATATACAGTTTGTATTAATGCCTCTAGATGAATGCAACTTGCAAAGAGCTTCTTTTTACAGTATTAGAGGTCAGCTAAGAATGATTTCCTTAAAAATCCCTAGTGTTAAGGGGTAAAATAAGGGTAAAGCTCAATTTTCGCAAACACCGCCTACTTATAATTAAAGTATAGATTCACAAATATCTGAAATTGAGAAAACAGGTCAGAGAACCAGGTGCATTGCGATAATTTGACGATTGGCAGGGAACTCTTGTAGCGTCCAGCGTGGGAGGAGGCACGTCAGATATGAATCAGCTGTGACTCACAAATAAGATGTCTTATTCATAATTTTATAATTATACAAACCAACGTCAAGACGGGAATAGCCTGGCAGTTAGTTTAGTTTACCATTACATTGTAGAGTGAACTTTCAACGCTGAAATTAATTATTTTAATCGTGATATTCTGCGGTCATAATTACTAATGGATAGGGATTAAATGCGGTTGACTGGACTGCCTGTACTAAGAAGTCGAAAGTCAAAATATTTTATTTCACCATAGGAACATCGAGCTCACTTAATGAAAATGAGAACATTACGTACACAATATTTATACATTCTTATTGAGATACCTTAAAAATGGTTACGGATTTAAAATCGATGGCTAATTCCGCGGTATTGCCTAAAGTCTCGGTAGATAATTCCTATCTACAAGTCATCGGCTTTGCTAGAATATTTCATAGCTTAAGTAACTACATGATTTCAACCCTGTAACAGGTGTGTTTTTATAGAATCCTGGAGCACATTCTACTAGGTGTTATAGACTGCTCCAATGTGGATTTGTGAACAAAACAGTGGCCAACCCTGATTACGAAGTTACTATGTCACCCAAAACCTTCGACAAGGCTTAACGGCAACTATATGCAGATAAAAACGGAGTACAACGGTTTAACCGACACCAGTCCAAATTGCGACCATATTTGGTTTTACTTCATTTGGCTGATAATTTATGAAGGCATACACCACCATACTATCAACGTTTTCAGACATGCCTACAACAAGTACAGCACCTGTACAAAATAGTGAACAATGAATTTTTCTAAAAGATAGATTTATTTACCCACAAATTTCTAATTTATTTAGCAGTATCAAGGGAAATTCAAAATATCTACGTCACGCGGGTTTACCAAGTTTAAAACTAAATAAAATAAAAAAAGATGGAAGAAAAATTAACGTTGACAGGCCAAAGCGGTCCTGAGATATACCGGTAAAATTACGGTAGCGTAACATATTGATAATGAACCTAAATAATTATCTGTTACCAAAATGCATATACATACAATAATCATAAATGAATATCCTAAAACAACTCACACACGGCATCTGACCCCAAACAAAGCATTAGCTTGTACTATGGTGTCAGAAAACTGAAAAACATGCATTAACGAGTATAAATACATATTTCTATACATATTTAAGGCTTTTTATTTAAAATTATCACTACCTACTTATTTTTCGCTTGTTCAGCCATCGTTCGTAAATGCCTCATTAAAAATCACCACTGCAGCTTTCATTAGACTGAAGCAATCAAATTTCATTATACGACTACGTCCAGAACGTAACAATTTTAACACAAGCTTAGCCTAACCTATTAAAATTAGCTGAATCTATTTTCATACGCTGTAAAGTCAAGTAATGCAATGTCAGAAATCGAAATCAGGATGAATATAAAGCAGTGAGGTAGTAAATACATTACCAAATCGTATTTCAACTGTTTATAACCCTTACAACAGTCGGCTGTTAGATTGCGTTATTTTGATCTTTACGTCCGAAAGAGTCATAAAGGAGTCATCGAGTTTGCTGCCAAAAATCCTAGATATTTAACATGACGCAGAATGTGCGATATAATGTACTGTTTCCGTAGGAATTTCGATTGTGTTTTATAAGACTTTAAAGATTTGTATAGGATTGTATTGCTCGGTGGCTTGGGTCAATAAGACTTTCCGGCACAGACACTTTCGAGTTGCCACTTAATGGTAGGGACTATTGGTTTGTAAGGAAAATTGCCTGATCGATTGGTGACAACGTAACGTTTTAAATAAAATATAACAGACAAAGTACGAATTAAGAAAATTCATAAATAATAAACAATTCATAAATAAGTGTCCGTATCACCGGGAAATATTTGTTTAATTAAAAATGTTTCTTTTAACTTTATTTTTTCACTCTATTTTGTTTCTACTATTTGGTTTTGTGACTGTCGTACTCTGTAATAAATTCCAGTTCCTACCTATTACTGTTTAGGAGATATACCGACAGCGGACGGTTTCACCTTTAAAGTTAACTCTAAAATATACTTGTAGTCTATACTGTGTACAGTTTTAATCACTATCGAAGAGTTTGGGCTTTATGTAAACTTAAGGTTAACTAGCGGCCTCAGGCGTTGATATAAGTCATTCTTAAGGACAGTTTTTGTATATAGATTCTATAATAAGGAGCGATTTAAGTTACCTTTAGCGATTCTGAGTGTAATTGTCTACATCGCTAATGGCACAATTTCTTTAGACACATATATCCATACATAACATAAATTATCATTTGGTTTCCAGATTATTAGAGGCCTTATTTATGTAAATCTCAGCCAGCTTACCCTGATAGTAGTTTATTTTTGGTACCTAGATTCTGTAACCTATAACTGTCGCACTACTAGGTTCAGCTGTCCTCTCACAATGGATTCTGTCTAGTACAAGCTTACTTTCATCATATATTAACAAAAAAAAATAAAAATAGGAAATTGACAAAAATAAATGTCTGTATCATACATTCGCTCTATTTCCTTAACTTAAGGTTAACATTTTAAAACGGGCTTCTTATGTTTGAGGCGAAACAAAAGATATTAACCTCATTTAAATAATGCAATGGGTCATAATTTGCCACTTTGGAGATACACATTACCTGCCTGTGTCTATAATGACTATTCAAAAGGCTAATGGCGCCTTAGCGTATCGAAAGGGATTAGGAGAGGGGGTCTGTTCCCCTCCCACGGCAAATTTGAAATAGTACATATCTTTGGTATACATAATCGTGTTATAGTATTTTGCACATTCAATGCTCGACCATGCGACTGGAATAATGCAAAAATACGCATTCCGTTTCATTTTCCCTGGAGGAACCTCAAGTGAATCCGATTTGAACTAAAATTGCGCTAGACGTTAACAAGGTAGTAAAAGTAATTCAAAGAGTAAATGTAAAGTATGAGCCACAGTATTTTTCAGCCATGTTATAATTTGAGCTTTCGTAGCTGAGTCATTTGCGGAGAAGAGGGGATGCGGAAAGCTTTCGGCCCACTTCGCTGAGACACGAATATAACCGAATATTTTCTCACCTGCGCTTGCGCTTGCTATGAAATAAGAACACTGTACAGTCAGATACAGCTGTGATTAGTTTATTTTATACGCTTAATATAATTCTTTCATTTAAAAACATTTAAGTTTCCAATCACTATTATGACCCATTTTTTATTATTCACTTCTTGTCTTAATTTTTGGTAATGATTATATTTGACACTATGTCAAAAGAAATAAGCGTCTACAACTTTTTATTAATTAAATAGAAACTGCCCTCGCTACGCATCGGAAGAAGCAGTTCTGAGAAATATAAATTATAATATTGTGACATAATGAGTTAGGCATACATATATGTAGATGTCCTGTCGATATTGATGTACTTTCTGCAGTAGATAACTTTGCGCTGTTGTTAATGATATTTTTTTTTCACCTTATCTTATGTTATCGAAGTTTTTTTTACGGAATCCTAACGTTGTTGAAAATATTTTATAGCCTATGTTCATCTGAAACAACGTAGGGTTCTAAAGGTAAAAAAATCAATTCAAATCGGCCGAGCAATTTCGGAACCTATTGTCCTCAAACAATCAAGTATTTTCTCCATTGTAATATTTGTTTTGATAAATTAATAATTTTTATTGTACATCTTGACAGTACTTCGTTGGCCTGAAATACGACTATGACAAATTATAACTTAGCTGGATGGTTTAGCTATAAATATATTGACATTTTAACAAGATTGTATTGATTAACAACTAAACTATTTTAATCTTTGATCAGAGCTCAAAATATAAGCGAGGTGGAATTGAGAAATTTCAGCGAGACGTTGGTATATTGCATTCATTTAATTTTGTATACCAGAATAGAGTCTAATCAAACATTGATTTTGATAAAAGATTTTATATTAGATTTTCGATGGACATTTTAGTGATAAAACATTTAACCAAATGTTAAATGCAAAAATGATTAAAAAAGTAATTACTAGAAATAGGAAAAGTTTTCGAATTTTTCGTGCTTTGCCCGTAAAGCAGTGAATTCTAGATAGCTAGCTGGTTAGGTTAAGCCATGTCGGAGGTCTATAGGCATTCTATGGGCGTCAAAAACTTCCGACCAATCCTTCCCAACATTAGAGCAGCTTGGTGGAGTAAGCTCCAGGCCACCTCATATTTAATACCTACTATCCTATATCACACTTCGACATCTAAACTATTAAAAATATATTGACAAAAATTGGTACAGACATACACTAGAATAATAAAAACTGGATACGTTATACCGCGACGGGCATTAACTAAATATTGAAATCGGTGAAATGAAACAGATCCAAGTTTATATGGAAGTTCGAAATTGTCGAAAATAAAACTGTAAACATTTTATTTAAGCACTAGTAAGAAATAAGCATTATGTTTTAGCATTTCTAAATTTATCTAATAAAGAAGATGAAAATCTATTCCACACAGATGTGGTGAGAGCTAATTTTATTATATGTCTAGATATTAAATATTATATATGAATATTATATATAATATTATAATTCAACAAGACGTAGCATTAATTTTGGTTGAGCTCGATTTCGTCGGCCTGTTTTCACTTTTGTAAATAATGTCGGGAGGTAAAGGTGTTAGCCGTCGCCTACGCCCGGCTATTTTCGTTTGAACTGGAATGTTAACATCACAAAGACGACTTCATTTCAAAAATTGATAGGGTTTTTAGAATTAAAACTATTTTTCTATGTGATAAGCAAGCAAACGAGCAGACGGGTCTCAAATGGTAAGTGACCATCGCTGCCCATGGACATAAATAACATTAGACTGTGGTTTTACTTACACGTTGCCTGCCAGGAAGGAAGTTATAGACACACGTGGAGAAGACAAGAAACTCGGGAAGCAGTATATTGCTAAAGCAATCTGAATCAATAACCACTTCAAATTACCCCAGATACAGCAACAACATACAGCTTCAGGACAGATAATAGAAGAAGAATCGGAAAGCGGATGAGTAAACCACAGTGAGAAAAGGAGGAAAATTGGCTCTCCAGCTGCGTTTGAAATCCAAATTCAAATGTTTGTCAAATGTATGGCAGTGTGCGTATTTTTTTTAATGTTTTGGTAGTATATGTTTGCAGTGCATTGTTAAATATTTTTTTGCATAGCGTATAATATATTTTCATATCAGGTGTTGTTACGAGGAAATACAAAATTTCTGTAGCATATTTCATAATTACATCAGTAGTAACAGCCTCGCGGTGTTGGGACGTCATGGGATCAAATTCTACAATCTATCATTTTCATAGTTATTTGCTACGGTGAAGGAGAACATCGCGAGGTAACTCGCGAGTTCTCAGAGGTGTGTGAAGACCATCAATCCAGACTTATCCATCGAGCGGACTATGGCCTGTAATCTCACATTGTGAGACCCGAGTGGACGTTATGGATTGCAATGACGATGGTGCACAGCAAACCTTCAACAATAAATGGCATCAACTATTTGTATTATTCTCCTAAAATATCCAAACATCATTTTTGTGTTCATTTGTGTTATCCATAGTCTTTCCAGGAAATCCAAATGTGAGGGTATGAGTGTGTAAGATTTAATTATTTCTTAGTGCAAAATAAACTTCCCAAGACATCCAAATGTGAGGGTATGAGTGTGTAAGATTTAATTATTTCTAAGTGCAAAATAAACCTCCCAAGACATCCAAATGTGAGGGTATTAGTGAGTAAGATTTAATTATTTCTAAGTGCAAAATAAACCTCTCAAGATACTATTTAAAGACGTTCGCTATGATACCGTACTTCAAATCAGGACCGTCAACCATACTAGATAATTTGGCATACAGTCAACTGAGCGCCACTTCCTGACATCTCATTCGAAGTTTAGGCCAGACACAATACATACCTAATGCACTATGCTCCAACCACTGAAAACAAAATAGATATCAATTACGTAATCCGTACAAATCTATTATTACTAATCGTGTATGCACACGCGTGCGCAGTTTTAAAAGTATAACTCTTGGCTATTCATTTGCATGGTGATAAGTAGAAGTATAATACGTGCATACGTAAAATTGTACTATTTCCAAACCGCTGTTAACTCCTGTCCCCCATCCTCGGTACACTAATACCGATAAAAGAACAGCGTCTCTAGATAAATTCCTTTAGTGTTCACGCTAAACCCTAGTTAAAAATGCATGGGGATGACATTTAGTTTACAAAAAAATTACATATTTTTGCATCAAATGTCAATGACGTTTAGTGCGCAAAAAATCGTCATATTTTTGCATCAAATGTCATTCCCGTACATTTTTGAACTAGGGTTTGGCCTGAATGCGACCAGAAAAAGCTTTAACGTAAGGCCCTGAAGACGTGGTGATAAATGATAACTGGTCGCTCATGTACGTATCAACCATCAAACACATGACAGAAGTAATGTGGGTAAGATAGAAAACTTATTTCATAGAAACGGAAACGGCGGTAGACGAAGAAAGCAGGCCCCGCCAGAGGGGCTTCAAAAAAGTTGATAATCTTTCCGCAAGCCCTGCCGCAGAGAAGCTGATTATCGATGCTTCGTACAACACCCCGGTATACCAATATGAGATTGGATTATATACTCTAAGCACCAATACAGTCCAAAACTTGACGACAAAGAATATCAACATTGATCAATGTGAAATGTGTAGTGGAAAACAAGGTTTATTAACACTTAAAAACACAAGCTTTAATTATAGATCCCTAGATACAAAGAAAGACATAAAATTTCATAATTCTATTGTTAACCATTGAGGAATTCCCTTGTCTGGAGCCGATCCTGAACGCTGTATCAGGTCATTTTCATAAAAATGCATAGTCATCGCAATTGAAGCAATATTACTAATATACGAATATACACTGCAATTTAAATAAATGCTTGTAAGTCATGAATAATTCTTTTATTTTATTTATTAGATGGTGGTGATGTGTCATCTATAAAGTGATCATCATCACCCATTCTTATCATAACACTAAAGGCATCATCAACGTATTGCGAAATGATTTATTAAACAGCTTTAAAATACATAGCAATGAACGAGAGAAAATGTATGGTGTGTATTTGTTTTCTTTCAGCAACAGCCTTGAGTTTCCTATTTTCGGAATATTTGTAAACGGAGCTCGTGGATCAGGGTTGTGTAAGAAGTTAAATTATTTCAACTTCTCTTTTTTCATACTAAGACCGACGTTTGTATATTTATATGTCAGAAAAGATACGCCGACATAATAATAACATATAATAATAAACAAATATGTCAGGACAACTCACACACATCTGATCCCAAACTAAGCAACAGCCTGTACTAAATTTACTAAACATAAATGCATATTTATATAGATTACGTGCAGACACACAGAACAAAAATTTCTGTTCATCACAGAAAACTTTGACTTGGGTGGGAATCGAACCCACGAGCTTGTAGCAGGTCTACTAATCGCTAGATCAACCGGCCTGTCAATAATAATAATAATTTTGGTAAATCCAGTACAGCATATGAAAAATATTGTTTGCGGTCCTATAAGTAATTCAAATTTCTTTTAAACTACATTTTATTGTCCAATGCTCAACTTTATTGTCTTCAGAAAAAAATATTGATTATTTACTACACATTTCATACCGGGGATACAGTAGAGAGAGAAGATAAAGAATGTATATTGTACTTCGTATTTTTTTTTTGTTATGGACGGGAAAATCGTTTTTATGTAGTTTTTCTATTACTCACAAAATACAACTCATGCGACCGTCCGGTCCGACGCATGTAGGGAGGCACCGGGATTCAACTTGAACGCACCGGTCCCTGCCGTAAGAATAACCTTGAGTGACATTTACGCGAGGGACACGTGTCAGATAAAATTCTACCATATCTGCGATACACTAAGATACTGAGATTTTCTTCACAATATCAGAAGACAAATGTAATATAATAGTGAGATTACAGTCAAGCTTAGGCAAGAAATAAAGAATAAGCCCAGATCCTCGTAACCATAGCTACTGGGTTTTATATCATTCTATTGTCTACTTACACCTGCCATTACCTATACAACGTTATTTTTAAGAGATTTGATATTATTCGCTGGGTGTTCGTAAGCATGACTCCTAGTCGGTGGCAGACGGTGAATCACTGTGTTTATTGCTCCGTAATCTATTTTACGCGCAAACCGAATTCTGTATGTGACTAAAGCTTAAAATCGATTAGAAGCTTGCTATCATTTCATACGATATAATATTATATATCTTTGCTTACTGACTGGCCTTGTAATAGCTTTCTTACCTTATCAGGTAATATATCAATCAAAATAATAAAAAGAATGGTAGCTGTATTAAATTCACAAAGCAGCGTAATTAATTGATGCATTTGAAATAATTTAATTTATAATTTTTGCACTTTTTAAAATTGTAGTTCGAGCTTTCTTGTGAATAAATTATTAGTTAATGGCGTATAGTCGAAAATAGCTACTTTTAACACGCTTTTAATAGCTCTACCCAAGCTTCAACGTTCACAGGGAGAACCTGTATTTGGCCACTTCTAATTGTTTGCTGTAATAAATGGAAATCTGGATTTCCTAAACTTATTTATATTTAATTCCATTACTATCTACATACTGAGTAGATACAAGCTTAAAATTTACATTTAATTTCATAACAAACACTTGAGCAACAAAATAGATACAATTGAGGTTATATATTATTCGTAATAAATATTGATGCTAATAATTTTATATCAGCGATGCTTCAAATCTGATATATGTACATATATAAGGATAAGAAACATTTATTTTACCCTGAGAATACTGAAAGATTGCCATGCCAGCAGAGTAATAAAATAAATTAATGTATAACAATGAACTTATTCCATATCGAAGACGGAAATTGGCAACGACGTAAATAAATAAGTAAAATTATTTAGAGTAACTCACATAAATTAAGCTCATACTGTTTTGAGTAACTCATAAGAGATACGCCTTTACTGTTTTTCGTCGTCGATATGGTTATACAGATAATAATTCCCTTGGTTATGTGTGCGTTTTTGTTTGTAAGGATTAGTTGAAATCTTTACATTCAGTACGTCCGCTATGATTCCACCGAATTGATAAAAATAAATATTTGTTATAATGATTTCGAAATTTTGACCTAGTGGAAGAAAGTAGTCGCTGAATTTTTTTATGTGAACATAGACGCTAAAAACTAGTCCTACTAATATTATAAATGCAAGAGTTTGTACGGATAGATGGATGAATGTTTGTTACTTCTTTACGCAAAAACTACTGAACGTATCTGAATGAAATTTGGCACAATTTTTACATTCAATACATTATAGGCTGGAAAAAAACATAGGATGCTTTTAAACAACACACAACCCAGGCGAATCCTCGTCGAGACCCTTGTCTTACTTACATTTTAAATGCAAAAGTTTACGCAAAAACTACAGAATAGATCGAAATGAAATTTGGCATAGAGATACATAATAGTCTGGAATATCATATAGGTTATTTTAAAATAACATAACATGGACGAAGCTGCGTGGACAGCCTAGTCAGTTACCAATTTATGTAACGTTCTCACACAACAAAGGACAACAGTAAGTATATGACGGTTGATACTTTACGTATTATATTTAGACCGCTCCGCTCCACATTTGACCGAAGCAGTTTCGCAACGAATACACCGCCTGACGACAACCTTGCAAAAAAAATCATATAACAAAAGAAGAGAATCTCGGCAACTGTTAAATATAGGTATTAAGTGGGTGTTAATGTTTAATTTCACAAGTTCAATCCTATTCTCAGGTAGATGCAATGTTCTTATGTTTTATAGTCTAATATTTCGATTGCTGTCTGAATTTTGAGTATCTCTGTATTTTGTGTAAGATTGGTGTGCAATAAAGAATATTTGTGGTGTATTCTATAAGTAATTATTGTATATCGAACACTTATATATCGAATACTTATAAAACACTTATACATATATCGAATCAGTAATAGGTCATCATCAAGCTAGAAATTTCGAGGTCAAGGTATTATTTTTGAGAATATGCGGTGTCATTTATTTTTGGAAAATATTGAAATGACGGCATTTTGTCGTCTTACATATATGTACATTACTCAATAATTTTTTTTTTGACATCGATTCCATGTGATTGAAAGTGGAAATAATATCTAAGATGTTAGACACACTAACTTAGTGACTGCCTCTTCACTCTTCTCTTGAAGACTCCCACATCGTACTTATGTAGATGGGAACATTTACTTATAATTTACACACAGCACCTGGTGGGAGAGCAAAACTCGGGTTACCAGGTAGCTGACTTCAACCCATTAATGGCCCAGTGCTGAGCACAGTTCTTTCCTCAAAACAAAGGCGGTCTATATGATACTCTACCGCACTGCTCAAATGCGAACTCTTGGAGGGTTAGTGGCCCAAGTTTTTGTAGTCCTCCAAGACGACTCAACAAATGGTATATAACCTTCGATCAGGAATATACTAGATGGTACGAATTGTTACGAAATTACTTCTACAACGCTACCTTTCAACCACTCTGCGTGTAAATGCTGCGACTCCCTGATTATTTTGAAATTCAACTACGCGGATGCTTTAATGGGACCTTGCCTACTGCCTACACTAACATAGTTATGCACGTGCAGAGCGTGTTTCTGCTCTAATGTTCCACCTCGCGCACACGTAACTTCATTTTTGAACAATGCGGGTATTCTAAGAAAAAAAATTTGGAGGCACGTAGACGAATGCACTTTGCCACGCTTTTATTCGGTGTGATAAAAAACATACAGCTGATTTATATAATAAATTAACCTGGGCTAGCCACAATAGTGTTCGTAGGATGTACGAAAGTAAAAGTCCTCAATAAGCTGCAGTGTCCTCGGAGCCGCACATCAGAATCGAGGGACAGTCTTCACCGCCATTGTGTACCCTGAAATCCATAAATAGTTTTAGGATTAGATACAAGATTTTGATCGTGAAAATGATCATTTTGCTTAACGAAATTAAAAGAAATACCCATTTATTTATTGTACTGGACTCAATATTAATTATATTATTTTTTTTTGCTAATCTTTATCGATTTGAACTTACGAGTATAACTTATAAATTTATTTATTCTTTATCGAACCATACATTTTGGAACAAAAGGCGGATTAAATGCTACGAGCATTCTGTGCCAGTCAAGTATATATATACAAATATATATGTATATACTAAACATATTTTATTTATGTATAAACGTATACATATATAATACAATACATATTGAGTTGAAATATATATATATAATAAAAATAGGTATTTATTATATAAGATACAAAGTATATATGGTGGAAATGATGCCGATAGATGTAACGTAAGATGTAAGATAGTTGTTATTATAAACTAATGATAAATAATAACCCAGAACCTGTTTTTTTAAACAGTATTTACTGGAGGGCTTCCTCAATTACTTATTAACATAATCTTTATTGATATAAGTATATATGTATATAACTAAATAGTGCCTGATTATGTAATTAAATATAATACTATAATACTATTGAATAGGTCCTCAGTCTTACACGCTTATTGTCTTGGTGCCCAAACTGGGGACAACATGAGATCTCAATTTCTTTTTCTTTTCCATATAAATGATCTTGCTAACTGCAAATAGTAATCTATCCAACTCTACAAAAATAAAAATCTCACACGTAAATTGTGTATTTTAAATGGATATGGCATCTTCTGTATTTAATTTACATATAATATTAACTGAGTGCAGACATGGTTCGCAACCTCAAAATACTTTTATTGTCACCTCCGAAGCACAGAAGCACTCAAGAAATGTATGCCAATTGCATCACCTAGAATTCTCTTCCAGATCAAGGGTGATCAGATTAATTCGTGGAAAGAATTAGCCTCGGCATTTTCTTTATGACCAAACCGACTATGATTTAAGTGAGTAATGTTTACAGAGGATCGCAGCATACGAAGAATATCCGGTATCTACCGAGAAAAAGTAGATGCAGATAGATGTGCTAATAAGGTAGCACATTTTGAATATACATATATTGTCACCTCACTATTATCCTGGCAATATATAACATAATTCTTCTTTCCCATCTTCTTCACCGCTAAAAACTAGAGGATATTATTTTTTACACACCTCTATCTAGACCAAGGCTGCTCAACCCCAGGTCCGCGGACCATAATGTGGCCCGCAAACGGATGTTAAAAGTTCCGTGCAAGTATGTTAGAACTTTTTTATTACGCAAGTAGTGAGAGTAATTAACTAGAAATTTTTAGTGGCCCGCAGTAAATTTATCATCCATTAATTTGGCCTGACTGTCAAAAAGGTTGAGCATCCTTGATCTAGACCAAAGATTTAGACTGTTCTATATTCCCTATGAGCGCGTGAGCTCACCAATCAATAATTCAAAGCAAACAATACTGTATCACAAAATCATAGACGATCACATTCCAGGAAAATCTCTGCAGCGTCCTAATTGCACGACGATGAGTGATACATCGCGTCTTGTGCCAAGACTAGAGCCAACAGCCCCGCTATTATACTACAGTGCCTACTGAGTACCGATTAATATGCATATAAATAGAATTTTATTCATGAACATCATTGTTTTTTTAGAAGCAAGACCGAAATAGATATTGATACATTGAGTGACGTGATGACGAATGAGTTAGCTCTGTAGTAGCACGACCGATAGTGCCTAAGGTCTAGGGTATAAAGTTAGAAGAAGAAGCAATATACATATATCACTAAGTGAATGTGGGACTAAGCAGAATGTAGAGTTCAGTTATGCCTTTTCGTCCTTTAAACCTCCTACTTCCCATTCCACTTCTGTCAGCGATATTAATGCCTCGGAGATCCGTTAATGTCATTCTTGATCCTGTTTGCGCTTAACACAATAATGCTAGATTTCGGATCAGCGAAAAAATGAGGCTCGGTTCCAGCTCTCTAGAAATGTGGACTGTTCTTTTACAGTTCGTCTCAAACAACCAACAGATAAACACGTTTCACAATGCCGTAATGGGTGTTGAAATTGTTTTATACAAACATCTATACAGTGGCTGTAGGAAAGGTCTATATCCAACATTAATGAAGATGATACTGGGTGTGTGAGAATTGATGTAATTAGGTTGAATGCTGAACGAAAAATGTTTTTTAAACTTTTTCTTAGTTTGTTGGTAATTTGAATATGTAAGATGTATAAATGTATACGAACAATGATATAAATTAAATTTGTATGAGAGGCGACATCTACTTCAATCTTGATCGAACATTCAGTTATGTCTTCCAGGCGGCTTCTTTTATTTCCTAATAACAAAAAGTACCATTATTACAAGTTAACAAGGTTGTTTGGTAACCTAGTCATTAATGATCTTGCCTGTGAAACGGGGGATTCACGGGTTAGATTCCCAGTCGAGGCATTTAAGTGACATTTTTCTCGAGGTACCTTAGTGGTGTTTGTGTTATACGCCACGCGCGACATTGGAAAATAATTCCAAATTCAAAAATAATGTTTACAAACCCATCATACATATTTAACGACTTGTCTAACGACATCTCACGCCACAGAGTAGACCAGAGACTACCATTAAATCTGTAAGGGATTAACCTGATAAATGTTTTATTTAGAATACATATATTCAGCCACTGTAAAGCCGTATTCTTTCGTATCTCAGTTGGCTTCAACTGATTTTTACGATACTCCTGGCCAACTGTATATATCCCATAACGCTGCTATAATTATTATTAGCGGAAAGGATTTCGCCAATTTTTGAGTATGAATAAAATGGTCCTAATTCCATATTTTCTATATCAACACCCAATAACTTAAAATAAATCCTAGTACATAGTAATGACGTACGACATGGTCTTGGCGTTATGCTATTGAGCTAATGTAGATGTTGGCGTTACATTTACCGCGCGTTTGTCCCGTACATACGCGTTTTGGCACTACAGCTAATATAGTGCTAATACAATTTGTTACAAGTACCACAATTCCTGGCAACGCTCAACTAATCTAATTTTAATATTGCAAGGCGCAAGAGTAATCATTTTTGTATTGGATATTGTAATACCCCGACATCTATGATTAGTACCGGGAACTAAATAGGTGAACATCTATATCAGTTTTTAAAATGGCCAACAGATGTCACTATGTTAAAAATCTTATAATGTTCATGAAGCGCCTGAAAATTCACTAAGCTCTAGTATATAAAATATAGAATTAAGACTTCATGGAAAGGAGAGTATGGGCTAAGGGCCTGAAGCTCCAAATTTCAACAGCTCCCAGGCCCTTATCCAATACCTGTAACCATAATCCCTTATTTTCACGCTCTTTCCTCTGTATGTCTAGACATTGCGCCACTCTTCAAGCTTATTGTAGCATGGTGATACAAATAATAGATGGCGCCACGTAACCCGAATTCATAAAATTTAATACGGTAACGAAATAGCTCCTAAGTTCATCAAATATATAAGTGTAATCACAGTCAGATTATTGACTGAAAAACAACACAGTCTGGGCCAATGAAGCATAAAACTTGAGTAAAATATTTCTTATAGAGAAATGTGTGAATGAGTTTATGAAATCATTAATTCGGTAAAGTTGTAGTTTATCTGGCCTAGCGACTTTTTCCAAGGTATCGGGCTCCTAGGAAAGGATCATAAATAAATCTGTTGCCCCGTTATAGCCATATAGTTGCATGGCTTACTACATTTTGTCTCAATATACACGATACATCTCTATTGATTGTCAGCTATATCGGACCTCCTCGCGATTAACTCGATAATTCGTCATAACTCGATAACACCATCACGTCGATGTCACCAGGCTACAATATAACAACCCTGAAGACGAGTCTGGCGGAAGTGGTGTTGAAGCTGGAGGCCTCTCAAGACACCATCGGTGAGCTACATGCTGGACATTACGCAATTATTTGGCAAGTAGTAGGTCACCAGAGGCCAATAACATCAACACGCGTTGCGGGGCATGCACTGCTGCGTCAGGGAGTTTCGAGTCGGCGAAATCCGACTCGCCAGCCGCTGTCCCCGCACGTGTAAGTGGTGACTTGCTCCTTACCCGCCCTGCACCTCCCCCCGCGAAGATGTCGCCTGGCATCGTCACGTCAACGCCTCAACGTGACTATGCTGCAGCTGCAACTCGTCAGCAACCCAGTCTGAATAAGAAGAGGACAGAGAACCTCCCGCAACGAACTCCCTCGTAGTACGGTGCCCATTGGTGCAAAGGACAAGGACGACTGCATAAAGTGGACAAGAAGAAGAGTTAGCCTCTTTGTCGTAACCAATGCGGCACAGCGCCGACAGGACTCAACCATCTCCTGCGTCCCACCGTTCCAGCGACCCATATTTAAGTATCTTGGGTCCATCACACCACGATAGTATTTGATGTCGTGGATTATTTGGAGAAAAAGACAAATTATAGGGATCTGGTAGAAAAGATGGAGTCGCGGAAACCAGTGAACTTCAGTTTGTTTGCCGTGCGTATGCAAACCGAGATACTACCTAAGTTTTTAGACGTGCATCTGTGGCCAAAGGGGGTCGTCTTTCGGAAGTTTCGTGAAATTCCACGACCACCGGGAGTCACGGGCAGAGCGTCTCACTTTGCAGGAGTGAAGTGATTTAGTTATGAATTTTATACAATAATATGTATGTTAGAGGTTAAGAATTTGGCCTCCTACTTGCGGGCCCGGGTTAGAATCCCCGGGCGCGTACTTCTGACATTTCGGAGTTATGAGCGTTTTAAGCATTAAAATGTGACTCGCTATAGCGGTGAAGGAAAATATCGTGAGGAAACCTGCATGCCAGGGAGTTTGCAAAACTCAAAGGTGTGTGAAGTCTGCGTATACATAGTACTATGGTGATCAGACAACTGATAAACATACATATGTATATATTTTAAATACATACTTTTATAGATATTTATACCCTAACACACAAAATAAACATTCCTGCTCATGTCAGACAAGTTTGATATGGGAATCGAACCCACCACCTTCGGTGTAGCAGTCAGGTTCTCTAACTAGTAGATCAACCGGCCTGTGTATAGACAGATATACTAGGTGCAAATTCAATCTGAAATGTTTAATAACAAACCGTTGCCTAGCAACCTGTAACAAACACGAGAATTAAACTTTTTGTTGTTTTTGTCAG
>DWJZ01000229.1:0-38092 GCA_018249125.1 Asbolis capucinus
AGGTTTCCTCACGATGTTTTCCTTCACCGTTATAGCGAGTGACATTTAAATGCTTAAAACGCACATAACTCCCGAAAAGTCAGAAGTGCGCGCCCTGGAATTTGAACCCGGACCTCTCGAGAAGGAGGCCGAATTCTTAACCACTGGGTTATCACCACTAACTAGGTTACTAGAACCTTCATCTAGGGTGAATTTCTCTGACAAAATATTAGTCTAATTGACCTATATTACTCTCAAATTATAGTTTTAACTTTGTAATGGATTTTTTCTCATAGGTAAAAAAGCAGACGGTACAAGGTAGTAAGTTATATCTGATGCTCATGGACATTAGCTAAATCAAGTTGAGGTAAACTAATAAGTTGTCAACTGGTAAGGAAGTAATTGACCCATACGTGCGGAGAGGACAAAGAAAAAAGGTAAGCAGTACATCGCTGAAGCAATCACGGCTAATGACACCAACGGTCCTCAACACACTAACATCATACCACAGCATATAACAGCAAGAGTGCCAAATGAAGACTGAGGAAGAGGATGAGTGACAATGTGAAATATGAAAAAAAGAATCGGCTGTCAAGCCAAGGATTAAACTAATCTAGGCACTGCCTACCTGAAATTCAGTAAATCTTCTAGATGAGACAACATTTTGAAATATTTGAAACGATGCAAAGGGTCTACCTTATCCCGACTTGTCACCGTCAAATAATGTCCCGACATCTTATCTTCTACATTTTCCATAAGAACTACTCCACACTTCAGCGAGAGTCCGCGAAAATTATTCCTGTTAATATTCTTATTCAGGTACAGCTGTTTGTCCCAAAACCCTATACTTTTTACTACGTAAATACCTCTATTTAAGTCTGTTTTATACACTTCATGCAAAGAATATTGTTTCCCATTTTTCGTGATTATATTAACGTCTGAATCGATTTCTAAAGGATACTTTTCTAATGCATTGATCGTATCTGAAAGATTGTTTGTGAACAAAGCCCAAACAAACTGGCTTTTATACTTAGAAACATCAGAGGCAAAAATCCGTTCCCACGATTTACAAGACGTATTCAAAAATAATCCTATTTTGGAATAAAAAAAAGGAAACTTAAACGAAACATTCACGTTGGTCTTAGCGTCAATGTTTAAGCTTGCACTCATAACGCCGGCGTTTTGAAAATGTCTTTGAATCGTAATTTCATACTTAGCGTCAGAGCAATGTAGAAAAATTGCATTGTTAATATTTTTGAATTCAAACAAATCTACAATAGGAGATATATCTTTAAACAAAAGTCTTATGTAAAAAGGTAAGAAGCACCCGAAATTCATTTTTCTTCAATGTTCATAATGAAATGCAATCTGTGAGAGAGTTACTGAAAGATCTACCTACTTATATCTCTCTTACCTAATGCTCCACTTATAAATGTTTAATGTAAAATTAAATGAAAATAGGACTGCACCTAGTTGCTGTCCCATTAGTGTCAACGTTGTCAGCATATCACATTCAATTCTTCAAGCGTTGAATATACGATGTGGGTGTTCAAGGAAATGGACTGTCGTTGCATTTATCATGGAACAGATATTTACCAATGTTGATTTATCGAACATGCGCCAATGATGTTTGTAAGTTCCCATCTACTTAACGTAGGTATGTGGTTTTTGATGTAGGTACGTATTGTTCTTCTATACATAAATTACGAGCAATGGACTACTGATCTGGTCTCTTGAGCGGGAAGACCGAGTTCGTATCCTGGCCGCACTTGTAATTTCCAAAATAGTGCGATAAAAATTTTTGAATAGGTCAATTGACGTCACATGCAAGTAGCTCAAAGCTGTAGTTTCACGCGTTACGTTAATGTTTAGGTATAAAGATAGATTATTTCGAATATGATTATTTTTACTTTATTTCTAAAAATAACAAATACTTTACAAAACAGCATTCTGGTGCACGGATCAACATTAAATTCAATGAAAAATACAGCATATACCTAAACAACGAGCAATGAATCAGTATACTTTTACATCATAATCAACATAGCAACCCAAAACTGTTACACAGCTGTACTTGGGTCTCCATTTTACAGCTTGCATGAGGTACAGGCCTTAGTCTCCCACACTGACCTAGCAGATTGTAGACTTATAAAGTATTGAGAACTTATGGAAAAGTGTTTGAAACACTAACTTACGTCACTAAAATATTCCACATATAACATTTGGGTAATACTAGTTGGATTAATTGACTGTAATGGAGTATAAATAATAAAAATTTTATGACAAGGAGAAATATTTAATATTTTAATGACAAATTACATGAAAATTACTTTTATAGTTATATCATCACTTCAAAACACTTATAGGACTTCACAACAAATAATAAATTAAATAGCGGATTCCCATGGACATCACAATAATATGTTTTAAGCACAACAAAAATATAATATTTGAATCATATTAAAAAGACAATGTAGCATTATTCTTGTCATTATAACTACAAAAAAAGAGAAAGTCAATACTGATAAAATACATCTTCAAATGGAAATTCAGCAACATCAGGCGTCAAGAGATCAGCTAGATAACAAACAGTGCCAGCATGTCCTTCATACAAACTCATAGGATTATCAGGCAACCTCGCATCATTTATGAATTTCTCGGTAGTCATAAAATTTGCAAAACATTTTGCTCTATACAAATATTTGGGGTTTCTAGTCAATCTATATAGGAGTAGGAAAACATAGCCATTGCCTGCAATCCCATGGCATATTCCAGGTCCCTTGTACAAAAGCCCTTTCTCCCATACAACATCAGCGGCATGTTCACATACTTGAATATACCTATTATCACTAGGGTATGTGAGAGAAGCTTTCGCCATTAAATAGACGATTCCTGGGGCACCATGACACCAATGGACCAGTTTATGTTCTTGCACCTTAACTTCTTCTAGACAACTGGGGAAGTTCCCATCAGAGCTTTGTAGGGAAGCCAGAAACTCTATAGATTCTTTTATGTCCCTTGCTGAACTCTCATCATGTTCCAAATATTTTGGCACAGTGATAAGCATCTGTAATATGAAGCTTGTTCCATGTGCCGCACCCAGGTAATAAGTTTTATAATAGTGATACATAAGCGGGAGGTTATATGGCATATTATTATTTTGTCTTCCTGACTCAACTATGACATCACAGATATTGTGTAATTCTTCCTTGCTGAGGACGGGCGCTCCTAGCTCACGATGCATCCAGAGCGCAGCTGCAATATATCCGGCACGCCCGACGAATAGCTCGTCGGCGCCGCAGTCGAGAAAATGGGGCTCCAAGAAACGCGAATACAATGATACAAACATTTTCATCATATTCACGGAACGCTGGTCTCCTGCGTTTTTCATAACGACAGTAGCCAACGCGTACGTGCCCGCATCGCCCAGTAGAAACGACGTGGGATCTCCAGTTGACTTCTCTAACGCGGGCTTTAGATATTCCATGCTCTTTTCAACGTAAAAACTTTTATTTTCAGCGAGCGCGGGATTTTTGGACAGGCGATAGAACATATACGATATGCCGGTTGTTCCTACGTACAGTCCACCGTCGACGTTCTTATGTATCGGTTTAAATCTTTTAGTAATGTTGTTGACATGTTCTGTTATTTGTTGCACAACCACATCATTAGGTAACACTTGTTCCACTTGTGGATTGTAGTCTTCAAAAGGATTTTTAAAGTAACGAACCATTCTGAACCCCGGTATATTTAGCGATCTAACGGTAGCATGTAATATTGAATATACACTAAAAGCAGATATTCTTTTCAATAGTCGATTCATACAAATTAGGCACACTGCAATTATTTTAATTATTATATTCTAAGTCAAAATAGATTCAAACGATTGCCAATTATTTTAACACACATCCATCTTTTGATTTGATGTTTTTTTGTTTACAGAAATATTCTTACAAAACAATATCGACATTTCATAATTGACATTTCTTTGACAACTCTTATCTAAAAATGTAGACTGTCTCTATCACAGATTAGATAGTTAAAGTCTCTGCCCACGTTTAAAGAGAAAAGAAATCTTTGCTGCCGACTTGCTTGTCAAAAAAACGTCAAAAACCTCACGTGATTACAACCCACAAAGTACTACATGCGAATGCGCCGTAAGACTAATTGTGATTGTGTTTGAACAATGAAATAACGTAATATATTTATTATAACTCAATGATTTCAATCCATTAATGACCCACAATGGAGCTCTCCTAGCGACTAGTGATCCTCAACAGCGGGGTCACCTTCTCGCCAGGGGGTACTTGTCCTCCTGAGTTCAAGCCCAGGTGGAAAGGTGACCCTTGAAACCCACAGAACCCATTCGCAACAGTTAGGTAGGAGATAACAAGTGGGTAACGGAAGACCAGTAGTAGTAGTTGCGACTAAAAACAAGAGAGTCGGGCCTAGAGCACTAGTACCTCCTTCAATAACTTTTTGCTTCAAGCAGTCACCTCGCAGTAAAAGTCAGTCGTACTCACTAAAATCCATACTTAGTCTTGAGCTGACGAGTACGTGTAAATATTCGTTCCAAAAACAGGCGCCACGGTATTTAGGAGTACACATCTTTAGGCTTAACCAAAGTATGTACTTTTCAAGTCCGTACCGTAATTCCGTACTCCATATAAGTACATAATATGGTTCGGCGTGTATACTTTCTGTGAAGTTTCCGCTATATACTTTGCAATTCTATCCAGAATTTTTAAATTTTGATTATTATTGATTGAAATTTGATTGATATTGATATTTTTTGTTGAATACGCAGTGAATATAGTTTATAATAGAGATAAATACCTAATATGACTAGATTCGTGAAATTATTCATAAGATATACGACGGTACGATGTTTATTATTTATTTTTTGGTTTTTTAAAATATATAATAAAAGACATGCTTCTGCTTTTGTTTTCCTTGAGTTTCGAAGCGATATGCAATTTAAACAGAAGGATGCAAGCAAGAGTGATACTGACACATTATTTTAAAATTTAAAATGTATGCACTATTTATATAAATAAAAATAAAAAGGATTAAATTAGTTAGTTTTACTTTCGTTGCCGAGACCATAATAAGAGTGTGAAATATCTACGATTACGATGCGTTCAATCATAAAGAGCTTACGCACTCGCGCATTTACATTCCATCCGTACTTCTTTAGACTCCATACTTCTTGGAGACTTCATACTTTTAGAGAATCCTAATTTATAAATACTCCATACTCCTAAATACTTGATACGCGTTGACGCACTTGCGCGTTTTCGTTCCATCCGTATTTCTTTGTACTCTTTTCTTATTAGAGACTCTATAATTCTAAATACTTCATACTTATAAAGATTCAATACTCCTAAATACTCAATACAGGTTTGTTGGTTTACTAGATACTAGGCGCTAATAAGTGTTGGCAAATACTTAGTTTTAAAGCCTCTTGGCGTAAATACGCCTCACCTCTACCTCGCAATCACTAGCAGTCAGTCAACTTCCTAACCGCTCTTACCGGTAACATTATTGATAACTCAACCTCATAGTACAAAGCCAGAGTACAACGAGATACTTTTCTTAGTAACGGTTTCCTAGCAACATTAAATATGATAAAATGGACCAAAACTATCTTTTATACGATTTTATTTTCATATGAAAGATGGGAAAAGAAATGGGACCAAACGAATAATGTTTTTTAAAAATTGCATAAACTGTTAAACTAATGCCTATTTCATACAGCCGCGGAAATGTTAGTTAACATTATTTTTACAATTTTTATTTTTAATATTAAGGAATTTTGACTACGATTGAGTGAGGTTTTTTATTATGATTTCAGATAAGAAAATTATCATTCCGCACAAGGGGGAGATCAGCACAATCTCTTGACGTTGGAGGAGAACGAGTGGAACAGACTACTAACAACGATGGTCGTTTATTTCTACAAATAAAACCTGCTTTAGCTGATACGCGTTCAAGAACTATCCAACGCTCGAATACTATCCTTCCTGGGTAGGATATATTCGTACATTCTAGTTGTGGTCATAACAAACTAATAATCACATATAACACTAGACTCTTACAGATTTTTGATATTTCAGAAACAACTTTCTTGTAAAAGAAGATGAAAAAGGTGACACAATTAACTTACAAGCTGTGGGTGAAGGTAAAGTGCAGCTATCTAGAACTCCACAGGAAAAAGATCGTCTTCCAGATAGAATAAGTCTTGACAGGTGATTCTTAATTTATTGTATAACACAATATTATAGCACTTTATTCTGTATAACATTTAACATCATGCATATGTTACTTATTGCATAACGAAGAAAGAGGTTTATATTAGACTTTTGCATAACAGGCCTTAAGAATTACAGGACCCTCTTTTACAATTTAATATATCTAAATCTACATTTCGTACATATAAAAGATATTTCGGCAAATCTATTTTCGTTGGTATTTATTTAGATATAGAACAAATTATTTTTATCTTAGTTCGTTTGTACGTTAAAGCCTGATAAACTCTGAAACAGCTATTATACTATTTTTGAACTAACCTTTAGTGTTTTTTTATTAAAACAAAACCATATTCCATATTCTTGCCGTAGTAAATAACACGTAACCAGATCTAATATTATACTGCGTGTGGACTGACATGGCAAATTATAAAGGTTCAAAATTTTCCATGGAACCCTAAAACAAATTTCAATTTAAAATCTTCCCTTACCAATACATTATAACCTATGATAGACCCTATTGTGAAGAATTAAAAGTATTTGCTAATTTTCATGTTTAATTTAAATCTTTAGAAGGGGCTTATCATCCATTCCTCATATAGTGGGAGAACCAGGATTACGCCTGTTGTCGTTGCAGCATAATTTAATCACCAGTTTATCCGGATTATCCTCTCTAGACTTGGGGAAACTAGTATTCCTCGATGTATATGACAATCAGATTGACAAAATCACGTCACTCGAAAGATTGTTCAGCCTGCGAGTTTTGTTGATGGGCAAGAACAGGTAAGTCGTAACGAAATGATCCAAAAAATTTCAGTAATACTTCACTGTGGAAGTTTAATTTATATATCGCTTGTTGTATAAACTTTTTTATATTTTTTTAGAATAAAAAGAATAGAAGGTCTTTCAAACTTAGTAAAGTTAGAAGTTCTTGATTTACATGGAAATAGAATTGCCAAAGTAAGCGGCTTAACAACTTTAAGTGAACTCAAAGTACTTAATCTTGCCGGCAACCAAATGAAATGCATCGGGCAAAATGACCTTCAAGGACTTGTATCGCTAAGAGAGCTAAATTTGAAGAGAAATAGAATAAGAAAGTTACTTGGCTTTAATAACACTCCGAAGTTGCAAAAGTTGTATCTCGGTAATAATGATTTACAAAGGTGAGAATCGTTGCATTACATCGGCTTTGACTCAATAGTCAAAACAATCAATATAGACACATGACTACTCATACATTCCGGAAAGACTGAGTGGCATTCCAGCACCAAATTCATGAATTCACTTTTTTGCTTGTTTTTAAGTCTGTTTGCACTTTTCCCATTCAATATTTTATAAGCTATATGTAAAACACGTTGCTGCATCGTTATCAATGTTTCTAAAATAAAGTAACCACAAATTCGAACTCTGTTATTACTTGTACAAACATGACATGTCACATAAAATTAAAAAAGCATTAATATTCTTTAATATTTTCTCCAATAGTGTTGAAGACGTGTCATCTTTGGGTGAAGCAACATCGCTTATTGAAGTCTCTCTTGATGGAAACCCAGTTGCTTTGGGTGGGGATTGCACACCCTTTCTTGTTTCCTATCTTCCGAATCTAATTACTCTAACCAACATGCATGTGACTGAACAGGTAAGAATTTATACTGAGTTCAATAAAACGGTAAAACATAACTTAAATCTCTCGTTGATAAACATCTAAAAAATATCTCCGGACAACTGATCCCAAATTAGGCATTAGCCTGTACTATGATGGTGATCAGACAACTGAAAAACTTATATTTGTATAATTAATAAGTTCATACTTATATACATATTTTTATTACACTCAGACACAGAACTAACATTTCTGCTTATCACAGAAAAGAAATTATTTCTAGATTTAATAAAAGCCTTATGTTTAGGTTAGGACAGCAGCTATGGCCTGGCGGAGTAATAAGGAAGCGGCTCACGCTGCTTATTGCGCTTTGGGAGGTTTCGAACAACAGGCAGCTCGACGAGATCAAATAATACACAATGCTCGGACTAATTGGGAACTACTAAGGTTGTATTCTAATGTTCATGCTCTCCTCGTTAATATACATTTCAAATTTCGATGAAATCCTGCTCATTCTTGAAAATTTTAGATCGGAAAACAAATGCTTTACGAGCACCACAAGTCCAACGAAAAATGTTGATATAGAAAAGGAATTTGCTATTGAATCTTCAGAGACTCAAAGGGGCGGTACACAGATTGTTGAGATAGCAGCCTTACCAGACGTTGTAACATCGACCCAACAATTAGATGAATCTAATTGTAAAAACAACCAGAGCGATGCCAACAGCAAAGGTTTCTCAGATAACGTATCAAAATCAGGGGCGATACGAAAATTACAGAGAAGTTCTACAGCAAAGAACCCATCTGAGAGACGCGTAAACTTTTCAGAAAGAAGTGCTTCACAGGAAACCGATGCCTCTACATCTACAAATAGCGACTTGCGATTACCGCCTTTGATACTGCCAATTATTTCGTCACTTGAAAATGTTAAGCTACCCGACAGTGTTGATCCCGTTTTAAAGCGATGGGAAAGCATTTCAAGTGCTGAACCCGCCATCGATTCATCATTTAGTTCTATAACTTCATCGACAAGTGATAGTGAAGAGGAAAGCAATAAGAGACGTTTTATGCGTATTCCGACTGTTCGTAGACGGGAGAATTTTAGCACAATGCGATCGAAGTCTGTCTGTGACCCAGAAAGCCGTAAAATTAAAACCAAGAACTTTGACCACGGTGAAAATGTTAGTAACATATCAGGAAGCACCAATACAGGATCCGTTGCAACATCTTCGACTTCGGGTAGTGATAATAGTAGAGTTTTGAGACGCGAAGGTTCCTTGAACAGTAGATTAGGTAACAGAAATATTAGAAGCGCGACGATAACACGTAGGAATGAAAGAGCATCATCAGCACATAGAGCATCTACAGCTAGAGTTAAATCTGGAAAAAATTTAGCGAGCTTGAAATCTTCTGAGCCTGTGCCTAAGACTGTACCAGTGTCAAAAGATAGGGAACAAGGTAAGAAAAATGTTAAATGCCTGCAATAGCTCCGATTATCAGTTTAAACTAAGGTATTATTTTGATGCAGGTGTAGATTATCTTGTTGAAGTATGCAATGGCGTTGTCAGCGCTTGGGGTGCCGGCGCAGTCCGTCGTCTTGCGCGAGATTGGGAGTGGGAGCGGGCCCGTACAGTTACACGCGCTGCTTTTCATTACGTGCATTTTAACGCAGTTGCACAGTCTCTTCCAGAATTAAAGGCTAAGTATGTCCAGACTAATGCTTATTGCTATTATTTGTTTGAATAACATGAGACTAAGAATATGTTTTCAATAAAGTGGGATAAACCTTAGTTGCTATATTTATCACTCGTGTATGATTCTCTCGATCATCACATAGAACATTTGCTATCTCGAAGGCAGCACGGTTTTGTTAAAAATAAGTCTAATCTATCAAATCTATTGGCATACAAACAATACCTATTCCAAGCCTTCGTCAAGAGAGGGCAAATTGACAGTATTTATACAGATTTTTCCAAAGCTTTCGATGGAGTGAACCATTCCTTATTATGTGCGAAATTAGCAGGCGAAATTAGATGGGTGGAATCCTATTTACACAGAAGGAGCCAGTTGGTAGCTATTAAAGAGTGCACATCATCAGCAGCAGTCATCACTTCCGGCGTCCCTCAAGGTTCGCATTTGGGGCCCTTGCTCTTCATTACTTTCATAAATGATCTTGTGGACCGACTGAAATGCAGCAATTGTGTTGACATATTTAATAATAAAACATATAAATTTAAGAAAGATGTCTTAGCTCTCTTAAATAAAACTTAGTTTGAGTTTTAGTAAATGATAAATGTTTTATGCCCATAAGAACCTAGTTACTGTAATATGTTAAACCACCTACTGTTATTATTACATTCATGAAGTTTACACATAATTAGGAATATGGTTTAGATCAGTACAACCATATATACATATATAGTCAATCGTATTCTGTTTTGTGTGCCAAAGATAAATAAATACATTTATGACGTTTTATTAGCATACACGTATATTATATTATTTGATAGGTATTTATATAAAAGTCGATACATATTTCTTGCATTTCAATTCGTAAAACTGTTGCTATTTTTTGCTTTTTTCTACAGGTTTCCTAATGTAAGTCATATATCAGTTCGTGCTACTGGTCTACAGTATTTGGGACAAATGCATGCATTCGCAGAGCTACGAGGATTAACTGGTCTAACAGTACTTCCTGAGGGTAATCCAATATGCACCAAGGTTTGGCGAGAGTATGCTGTGTATAGACTTGCACATTGGGGCCTCAAAGAAATAAATGATGAACTGGTAATTTCTAATAAATAAGAATGGTTTTAAGTTACGCATAAAATAATATGTATATCTAAAGTTGTTGCTTGATACAGATAACAGAAGAAGAATTGAAAACTGCCAATAACACGTACAACGGATTAAGCGATATAGTATTGCGCGCACTACCCGACGCTCCTCTACAACCTCTCCTGTCAAGATTGGGAAGAAGTGGAAATAGTTCAGTGAGTGCTAAAGCATGGTTGAGGGCCGCAGACCCTGCGCTTAGAGATGTTATTGCAAAGGAAGCATTACAATACAAGAAAGGAAATGTCTCACAGGTATTTTATCACTATAGTACCATAACAATTAAAACATAATGTCACAATGTATTAAATAAATTATAATTTCTCTTTTTCAGGAGGATATGAGTTGGAGAGTTCGGGGACGTGGTCAACTATCGCACACCATAGACGTTGCCTGTGGGGCTGCACAGCGTCTCCGAACTCTTGAACTTCAGTGGCCAACGATATTTGTAGATATGATTGAAGAAGTTTTAAAAGATTACATCAATATCGAAGCCCACGTTAAAGATCAAATGCGCAAGCTAATGGATACAATGTAGCGTTCCCTGTTCTTGTACGATGTTAGATTTGTTGATATAGCATTGTATTATTTTCTTAGGAAAGTATGGTTTAGATACAACCTTATGTGTAGATAGGAAATAAATATTATATTTTAAAAATGTTGCAACGACGTCGACTATATTTTAGGATAGGTAACTTTGTATGTACTATATATTTTAGCGTTTTTAATTTGTACAATGTTAGATTGTTAAATAAACTATTGTTAAATGTAATTCCTGACAAATGTGAGATACAAAATATTGAAGATAATCATTTAGACTGCTGAATGATACAATTAATAAAGAAACTGCGAAGAAAGAAATACCATTGAATGTGTAATATCTATTATATATTAGGACTGACAGTTAATATTTCTTCTAGTTGCTCAATATTGCTAGCTGCTAGCAAATACAATAGACAACTATTAGCCAATTATACAAGACGTAATGAACTTAAGTCACGAATTAGCTAAGTAGTAGAAACCTTTAAATGAGTTTATCCTAATTTGTAAGTAATTTTTCACATAGTTGAATAAATCTTTAAAAAAATACTAATTTTTGCTTTTCTCATCTAAATCTGAAAGCTTAACACCATTAAATAAGGAAGTACTATATAATATAGTAAGTATTATATGGCTACTTTTCTAATATCGACTAAGTAGTCCCTTGAAACTATATTTTTATTTTCGTATATTTCGTCTCGTCTCGTTCTCTTGCCATCGGTTTTGTCCTACGAATCAAAGGTACTTGTTGGGTCTTGCGAGTAAAAACAGAGCGAGCCTGTATACACTTTTCAATTACTTACCCGATGGCTGTGGTCGAGTAAGCACGTGTGGCAAAATGTGATCCATCGATCGCGAATTCGTTTTTGGAATAGTATCAAAGGTAATCTATCTTCTTCTTCGTCATGGCTTAATAATTTTCGTTTAAGGTACAACAAATTAAAATTACTTATTGCCTAAAAGCAAACTGCAGCAGCGGTTTCAACATCCATTTTTAACGATTTGTTAAGTACAACTGACATAACGAGTGTGTACAGGGTGTATCCTTCTTTTGCTCCCCTCGGTCGGGACTCGTTTGCGTTTGCGCGTTAAGTCCTAAAAAAACCCATTCGTCAGAGCGCCAGAGTTCCAGAACATCTCAAATAGCATCAAAGAAGTTGTCCGTTCTCAATAGAGCCAAGCAGTACTTCATGCCTAAGCAGAGATTGTTTCTCTATATGACACAAGTAACACGCATGACGCAAGTAAACGCAAGTTTTGCTTCACTAGAATTTCGGAGAGATATGAGTCTTCTATCGTCTATACAGTGGCGAATATTCTGAAGAACTTTAATTTAATACCTGCGGTGAATTTCCGTCACTGCACATCCCGATGCAAAACCAGGTTTCATCAACACCATCAGTTATCTGGCGTTAATTTTAATTCTTCTTAAGAAAATACATAAATATACTGTACTACTGTATGTAGGTCATATTTTACTTTTTATGTTATGTTCTTTTCAAAGCGTGACGAGGTATAGGCACTAAACTCCGAGGGACGTCACTAAATTTGTCAAAAAAAAGGACGATCTATAATATGGCAACACTGATCAATATTTGACATTGACATTTATAATCAATTTGTCTTTTGTGATTTCACTGTAGGTAAACTGTGAATTGTAATATATCGCTAAGTCGAAAATAATACCCTAGCGTAGATTCTGTCTTTACGTTAAAAAAGTGATTATAAAAATGGATTAATGTATTATCAATAAAAGATGGATGACACTGAAAGTACTACAACATCTGCTGATGAGAATACAGGCAATCTATGCGACAACCCAACTAGAGACACACTCGCGGAAGGTTTGTTGGGGCTTCTAAAACCTACAGTGGACCAACTTGACGACAGGGTTCGAGCCACACGGTAATTCCATAAACAACCCACTTTTATATTTCTCCTAGCTAAATCTAATCATTGGAAACGTGAACTATTGAATTTTAGTTAAGATGTCTACACTAGTTAAGATGTTACACTGTTTTTTTAATAATAAAAAATATGTGGTTTTGTATTAGGAAAAATACTGTAAGTTGGATTTTCCTAAAAACCAGTCTTACAAACACATATTTTATTTCGTTAGACTATGAATAGTGTATTTTATCAACTGAATTTTCAGGATTGCACAATTGGAGTTAAAACAGCAAATAGACTCTTTGAATGAGGAGCTACAGAAAGTACGAGAAGCTTTGAATAATCACCCTGATTTGGATCCCTATGTGAAAAAGCTTATCGCTTGTAAACATAAGGTTACAGTAGTTCTGAATATATTGCAGGCATCACAGGTTAGTAGTCTTAACCAATCCTCTTTATGTTACTAGACATGTTCTCTACAATTTTAAAATAATATCTACATCTGAATTATTTTTAATCTAAAATTCTCGACTAGTGAGATCAGGTCTTTTGTAAGTAGGCTTAGAGTTCACTTCACCATGCTGTTTCAGCATGAATAGGTGAACATGGTTGATAGTCAGCCTTTATGACACAGTTTTTATGATATTAAAGACCCTTGACATGACTTAATAACTGCTAACTCTTGATGATACCAAGTGACAGACAGCTCATGAAATATTTCCACATTTAAAAAATAAACTGCCGTAGTAGGAACACAAACTATTATTATGAGTACTATTAGTATGACATATTTGTTAATTTTTTTTTATGATTCATATTCTAATTTACAGGATAGACTAAATGACATTAGGCGCAGTATTAGTAAGGAAAAGGTTTTAAAAGCGTCAATGCCAGAAGCTATACCACAGGAGCCTGTTCAAAGTACAAGTAGTGTGGCCTCTGATCACGGCACTATCAACTAAACATCAACCATGGATACCCCCTATCAAAATCATATTGATAAGGCTGATTTTGATTATGTATATGAACCAGCAGAGGACAGCTTCCTGTTAATTGATGCCTTAGAAAAAGAGCTAGAGTATATAAAAACTAAAAATCCAATATTTTGTTTAGAGGTCGGTTCAGGAAGTGGTGTTGTTGTCACAGCATTTGGAATGGCATTCAAACAAACTCTTTGCTTTAGCACTGATGTCAATTACAAAGCTTGTATAATGTCTAAGAGCACAGCAATGCACAATAAAGTTATTTTGGAGCCTGTCAATATGGATTTAACCACCTGTTTCAAGGCAAAGTTTGATATTATAATATTTAATCCTCCATATGTTGTGACTGAATCTCATGAATGTGGTGGTATAAGTATTGCTGCTAGTTGGGCTGGTGGAGTAAAAGGCCGTGAAATAACTGACCGTCTATTAGATGATTTACCAAAGATTCTGGCAGATGATGGGACTTTTTATCTATTATTGATAGAAGAAAACATTCCTACTGAAGTTATTGATATTATGTCTAAGAAAGGTTTTAAATCAGAGTTTGTTATTAGGAGAAGAGTTAAAAATGAACATCAGCTTGTGGTAAAATTTTATAGATAGAAAATAAAGTTTATTGTTCTTCTATAAATACATAACATTATTTATATTTAAGTTTAACAAGTGTATACAAAAATATAATGTATATATTTGTAAGAGTATTGTTTCAATAGTTCATTCTTTCAAGTTTTTCCTTACAGCTGCACCAAATGTTTTAGCTCCTTCCAGATTTTCCTTGTAACCTGGTAATGATGTACAGTCTCTTAACCATCTTTGTATGTTTGGAAATGATGACATGTCCCATCCTACTTCCTGCAATGACAAGAGTAACTTTAAGTAAATAATAATGTATGGAAGCCAAAATGCAGTCTTAATATTCTTAGATATATAGTAGGTGTTGAAATAAGATGTGACTAGGTATGTCCATTTTGAAATTGTTTGAGAATGTGGAGAGTAAATACTTAGTAACATATATATGTTCATTGAGTTTACTGAAGTACACAACTGACAATGAGCATTTATAAAAATGTTGATGAGTAAGAGAATTTCCAAAAAAAATCAGTCACTAACCCTCAAAACATTTGCCATTTCTAGGTACATTCAAAATATCTTCATGAAATCATTTTCAGTTCTAGCATACTACTATGAATGATAGTAGGTTCGTAGCCACATTTTCTTCATTATGAATATACTACAACCAGCAAATACAATCTTTTGACTGCAAACCATTTAACTTACAATAATTCCAGACAGTGAAGCAAGAATGCATGTATCTGCAATGGTAACATTATCTCCTGCAACCCACTGGCTACCATCAAGAAACTGATTAAGAAAACCAAGGGTAGTGTTGAGGTCATCTTTTAGGGCTTTAGTAATTTCTGTTACACCCTGGAACAATATTGGGTACTGAAAAAGAATTGAAAATTTATTACAGTCTCATTGCATGTAATAATTTAAATGGAAGTGAGGGCAGCCACTAGAAGGAAATAAATTACAAAAGACTATATATGGTACAATAAGATAGTTGGTAATAATATTGATTTACTTACACAAATAGCTCTAATTTTTGGATACAAGAAGGAGCTATCAAAGTACAATCTTTGATTAACTACAGCTCTGCGTTTTAAATCTTTAGGATACACCTCATCTTTTTCAAACTTATCAGCAAGATAACAAGCTATGGCACGGCTTTCCCATATAATGAAACCTTCATCATCTAATGTTGGTACACAATGTTGAGGATTAATCTTCACAAAACTCTCATTTAACTGCTCCTTTTTAAATAAATCTATTATAATTATTTCTACTGGCACACCTATTAACTTTGTAGCTAAGAAAGCTCCGCGAGAGGGGCCGCTAACAGGAAAATGGTACAGCTTTACAGGAGACATTGTTGTTAACTGAAAAAATAAAGAAAAAACTGTTCCAAGTGAATTATATCAATATTTTTCTGCAAATAAAACTCTTATAAAATAGAATGATAAGATAAAAAGAAAATATAATAATCAGATACGTTTTATACAGTGCAGATAAGAACAACAGTAAGTGAGTGCAATAAAGTAAACTAGAGTTTGCCCTTGCTTCGCTTTGGGAGAATTGTCCAACGGTTCCAGAATTGCCATACTAACTTTAAGTTAAGCTATTATCCCACGGGAATAAGGCAGTTTTCTGGGATAAAACGTATCCTACAACCATTGTACTTCTGTAAGCCACAAAGATGCTAAATTACATCTAAATTGGTCCATTGCATTGGTATTGCCATCCTTATTTAAACCTATTATCCTATGAGAACTAAGCCATCTGGGATTAAACATATCCTATAACTATTCTTGAGTTTTAAACTACGACTATGCCAAGTTTCATCTAAATCTGCTCAGTGGTTTTTAAACAGACAGAGAATAAACAAATAAAAATTGTTTTTGTCGCTATATCGATAACATAGCCTCCCTGCATCAAAATTTTCAAAAAATACTGAATTGTTATTATTAGTATAGATTTTTAATTATTATTAACATAGATTTATTTATTTGAACTAAATATGAATACACAAAAAGATTTGCTTTTATTATTTCAGAATATGGACATAAAATAGGATAAATGAAGATTATAACAAAACTTCTACTTACTATAAAGTAATCTAGTCTAAATCTGCACGTAAATTGAAAGTTATGACAAATAAAGTGAATAGAAAGCTCTGATGCATTAAACTTTTGTTAGAGAAAGTTTCGATACAGAATGCACGTTTCGTTGGTTGTCAATTGCCAAACTCCGATAACCGTAGACAGAGATCTACGACGATGACACTTGCCAGCACTTATCTTGACAGTAATTGAATGACAGCTGTACGAAGTAGTTGTGTTTTGATGTATATGTGACGGTTTGATACAATGAACCTGTATTTTGACCTTTGGTAAAAACTTATTTTTATTTATAATATATTTCCCTATCCTGACAAAGTGTGTGATATTCTGCATTTATCCATATAAGTTTATATTTATTATATTAACGGTTGAATAATTAATCGATGTGAATGGGTCAATAATATTAAAATTATGTGAGCGACAACTAAAGGTCTGGTCTGGTTATTCTGGTCTGGAGGTATAAACTTATTCAATATAACAGTTTTCCTGTTATACAAGGATTACACTATAAATCCAAGAATTTAAATAGCTTGATTTTTTCATAACTTGATGGTAAGTTACTATTAACTACCTTATTAGGAATACTACCATTATAAACATGAAAGTTTCTCAATGTATGGATATTTGTTACTCTTACACGCAAGTACTACTGGTCGGATCTATATTGAATTTGACACAGACAGATTGTAGTCTCCGATAACATATAGACTATTTTTTAACAACATGCCATGCAAGCGAATCCGCTGGCGAAAGCTATTATAAAATAATTACTTTAAAGTGATTCAATTACAACATAAAATTCAAATTTAATTTGCTGCTCTCATTGATAATGAGGTTTAAATTATGTTTTCAATAAAAATTCAGAATTTACCCATTTATTTGTAAATGCTAGCTAACAAAATGACCATCTGAGAGATCATGTTTGCTGCCAGTAATTACTTTGTATTGTTAATGTTAATTGTCCATGTAAAACCTGTACCATAGAGAATTTGAAAGTGTGATTTATTTTTTATTTCAGCTAACACATCAAACCAACCTTTACCTGAACACTTGTACTACATTTTAAAATGGACATCCTTATCAAAGTCAATAATCAATCAACAGGAAGAGACAAGTTAGCAAGGTTAGTTGTAAATAAATATTTAGTCTAGTAATCATAATTATATGCATCAACCAACAGGCCCAGGTTAAGGGTTGCTGCAGGTAACTAAAGATCCTTAAGAGTTTATTTCATCATGATGTTCCAGTTTGAGATAGCAGAAGAATTGCCAATCCAAGTGTTTGAAATTTATGTGCTGTCTGAAGATAATAGTCAGAATATATGCCTTTTTATAATTTTCAAATTATGGAAGCAGTCACAAAATGTTACCACTCATAGAGTCATTATATTATGCTGTTATATGTTGCACATATATAGTGAGTACCCCTAACATAGCATTGTGCACATAGTCCACAATGGATTGAGTTCAAAGTCAGTATACTCACTTTGCCAGACAAAAGATACCACTAAATTTACACAATTCTTAGACAGACTGTGAAGGAAAAGAGTAATGTCTCCTTTCACAATGTGAGGGGTAACACTGTACTGGCCAAGAGCGGATTAGGACCTCCCAGGAGTGCAGGTTTCCTTCACTATGGTGAAGCAAGTGATAAGCAACTTCTAATATGCGCATGTCTTTGAAAATAAGAGGCGCACATCACAGGATTTGAACCCAGGACCTCCTGCTTGAGAAACCAACGTTCAAACCACTAGACTATCACTGCTATCTTTCTTAATCTTTCTTGGCGTAGAGGGGGGTGAATAGAGGAAATTAACAAAATCATCCAAGATGTTTGTTTTATACCTTTATAAAGATTGGCTGTAATTTAATATTACTTTCTGTCTGTTAAAGGTTATTATTTTTTCTTAGTTACATTCTCAGTGATATTTACCAAAAATTACCATATATTATGAATGTACAGGCAATCTTTCTGTAGGATGACTGTATTTATACTTTCCCAGTAACCAAAGAAAACTATGCATAATTGTGTTCACTATACTCGGTGCAAAATGTCAGTTTTTATATGTAAAAATTTTATGATCACAAACTTGTCACTTTTTATGGAAAAAATTCCAGATCAAATTTGCACGGAGTATAGATATTTGTTTTCAATGACTATAATTTAATACTATCATGGAATTACTAACCATTAGTTTATAGCATAATAAAAATAATCACTATTATTAACTTTATTATTTTATTATCATTTATTGTTCACCTTAGTCAAATCAATTATTTACTGAAACAAATTCTGCCACTGTAACTAATATAAAACTGATTAAAATAAGTAGGTACTTATTGACAATTTGCTAATTAACTGTGAGAGTAAGGAATTTTACAATGACTAATAGTGATTCAACTGTAGCAAATTCTCCTATCTTAATTAATAATACTTGCAATTCTAAAATTTAAAATCCCAAATTATCATAAGCTGACTTTCAACAGTTTATAACTAATTAAATATAATATAGCTGAAGTTTGCTTCTTGTAATGCACTAATCCTAGGAACTACTAGACCAAATTGGAAAATATTTTTGTGTTGAATAGAATCCTCTGGAAGGATCAATAAAACTTTTTATCCTGGACAGTAGTTTATTCCCATAATCACTGGCATAATCATTATTGCAACACGTAACTGTCCCTCTACTGGGCTTGGATGCCACTCACAATGTGAAGTGTACAGGCCATAGTCCACAAGGATTCGTGGACTTGGCATAATAGTACTATAATATTAGTTGAGTTTCTCAGTTCCATGCTCTCATACTTTCCGATTGTAATACAGTAATCACAGATGAAAATGTCTTGGTTTTTTAATAAAATATTTTATGAATATTTTTACAGGTTGGTCCAATACACTAGTCGCTTCGTGTGGCATCAGTTACAAACTAGGAACGCAAATAAATACTCTATTGATAGAATCAAGAGCTTGGAGAATACTCTCGCTTCGTTTAGAAAAGGTGCATAAGTTATGTAAATAACTGTGGCTCAAATTTCAACATTATCAAACTGGGTCTAGGATATCTGGGGAATAATAATATTTTATTGGATATTAGCGAAGCAACTTTTAGAGCTAAAATAATGTATGATAAATGCATGTTACTGAAAAATATTGTTCATGATAATGACTTATCTGTTAAGGGTCTACTACAGATCAGCTGTATGAGATTCAAGTGTAGGAGTCGTTCAAGTATTACAGAACACATTTTTTGAAGATTTTTAAACTCCCATAGAATGCCTTTTTTTTGTATATGTACTTCTGTTCCGATGTCCCCAACCTAAACGAAACGTTACGCTTAGTGAGCGTCACAATAGTGTTGCGCAAAGTATCTAACGTACGTAGATAACGCGTTGTTCGAACTCCTCTCGCTCCTGTAATGAATCGTAACGTTTTACAAGACACCTCTTGCCCCCAAATTGCGTTATGTACTAAGGTTTCCAACCGTACTATATTATATAGTATTGTACTGTATTTCGGGACTCCATACTATAAACTGTTCAAGAAATATATAGTACGCGGCAAAACTATATTTTAATACAACATATCAATGTTTATATTTTGCAACACCATAACTAACAAAATTATATTTTAATGCGCCTTTCGTTCGACTGCCTTAATGTGCATATGACGTGAAACAAAAAATATGTTTCTAATAAAACAAATGAGTTACAAATGTAACTATTTTTTATTGTCTCCGTAAAGTACTTTATTTTATGAAGCGCACGATATTTTTTATGCCCCTTGTAAAAAAACACTATATTTAAACAATAAAAACTGGGCATCCCTATTATGTACATCGACCATCTTGGTTTACATATTACTTGAGCGACCCCTAATACAGTTTGTTCTGTACCTGTTACGTTGATTATGTGACCTTATCTGTAAATTATCTTTTCAGCCTTGTCAAAAGATAACCTATAATCCACTTATCTATATATTATCTTGTGAAGAGTTTTAAACGAGTAATTCTTTTGCAGTTTTAAGATTGGGAAGATGCGTCGACGCTTGCTACACTGCTTTAAACAGCATGCACATTGAAGACCCAGTCTTAAGATTAGCTCTTACCACAAGCAAATTGGGCCAAGCTTTATATCTCTACGCTGACCACATAGTGTGGCTTGCTAAGAGCGGTTTCATCAGGACGGATACTGACAGTTGGATCAAAACCGCCAATAAATTTTGGCTTTTATCCATTATAGCTAATCTAATCAGAGATTTGTATGAAATCCTACATATTTTAGAATTGAATAATACAGCATTTTTAAAGCCATCCTGTCTCTTGAACAATTCTGTCAAACATTTTGATCTGTATTGCAGTATTAAACATCTCTATGCAATCGTAAACTATCACAAGGATGTATTTATTGACACGTTAAAGAACTCTTGTGACCTTTTCATTCCATTAACTGTCCTAGGGTTTACTAAATTGAGTCCCAGTGCAATAGGTCTTTTGGGGGCTGTGTCCTCCATGGCAGCTCTAATTACAATAATTAAACCAATAACTAAGTTAGTGCCAGCTTAATTTTTTATATTAATCTCAATTGCATTTAATGATGGTTGTTTTCCCTAAATTGAAGTAAATTGTGATAATGTGTATTATTGGGAGTAATTTTTTTATTTACTCCCAATAATATTTGTAATTTTAGGTTAGGACAAAAATATATGTCGAAATAAATATAGGTACTTGTTTTATTACGCAGATATTTTAAAAGGTGAATATTTTGTAAGTTTTTACTTTACCTAGTCTATTCTTACATAGGTAGTTGATAAGATGTTGTAAAATAACTGTTGATTGTAAAGGGTTCCTTGTGAATTATAATTTTTAATAAAAATAAAGGTTTTATATAATTATGTGTTTTAATTTCAATGTGGCTGTAGACGACTATTTCCGTTCATATACCAGAAGACTTGGTGCGATTTTATATCGCTTCTCAGACAAACCATTCTATATTAATGAAATGTCGTAAGGGATTGAAGTAAAGCAATTTAACGACTGTGCCTCAATCTCCAAAATTTTGCAATTAGAAATGCGTCGATTGAGCAGTAAAAACACACCAATCGGCATTGGATTAGAAATGAAGTAGGTATATTCCAATATAGTGACTTGAGTTAAGAGATCTGAAGTTATTATTGGGTTGTAGCCACAAACTACATAGAAGTTGTAACAATATAAATACGTTACCATCTATTTTCGAAGCGACTAAAAATTCGACAACATCATAATAAACATCATCTAATAATTACATTCGGTGATTACGGATCGACGGGTGCAACTGTTACGATATGCCATTTTTTAACTTTCCTTGTACGCTCCCATGAAACGAATCTAAACTTTATCTGTACCACTGCTTGTGACTGTTTTACCGTGTTATAATAATTCTGCGCAAAATATTGATAGGTCGCTTCGAGTCCCCATCCCCAATGTAGAGTTACACACGCATTGTATTTTCAAGTTTTACAACGCCTTATATCTTCAAATTAAGTAGTGTAATATTTGGATGACCCCAAGTAAACTATTACCGCAATTCCCATTTATGCCTTAAATGAGCATTGATCCTAGAATACGTTGATTTAAAATATGCATAATAATAAATATGCATTATTGTAATCAAGATTTATACAGCTAGATGATAAGCCCATTTTATTTTTGTGCAACAACGTGCATGATTGAATTCCTACATGAGCAAGGACTTAAAATCGATTCCTCAAATTGATAAATTAATTTACCAAACTATCTTCAGTCATTTTAAAAATATTATTTGACATATTATTTGTCAGTGTAAGTGTCAGACGTCAGTCACTTTGGAAGCTTAGGAAAAGCTCTTGGAGTTGGAGCCAGTAAAAAGTATATAGTAAACAAATGTTAATAATTATTTAAGTTAATTCGAAACGTTTACTAAAATATATATAGCATGGCCCGAAATTTAACAAGCGCTGCGAAAAGATTTTTGCTTTTAGGGCAGTGTGTCCCTACAGTAAAACAAAATGCTGCTAAAATAAGAGTAAAGAGGTTAGAATTAGACGAAAATCTACTAATGGTTAGTGTTTAGCATTAAATTAGTGTTGTAAAATAAAATTACTTATATTTGTATTAATTTTAATAACATATCTCATTAATTTAATGGTATAATTAATGTAAAGTGTTTTTATCAGTATTTCAGAACGGATGAATTTTATTACTGCTTCGATCCTGAGAGGATATGTAAAACAGGAGATATCGTCTTGATACAAGAACTGCCGCGCAAGTTAACTAAACTTATTACACATGAAGTAAAAGAGGTTGTTTATCCGTTCGGTGATATAACGGATCCAGTCACTGGAAAGAAAGTAGCCAAGGAAAGGTATCGCGAAGATATTGAGAGAGAAATGGAAATCTATGGAAAATTGGATTCTGGATTTGATTATAACAAAGCACCTCCCAGAGGATGGCAAGATGGAAAGAAAGATTTCACATCAAAACCAACCTATACTAAATATCATGTATTTGATGAAAATGATCCTTATGCAATTTAGATTAGATTATTTTATTGTGATTAGTAGTTTAAATAAACAAGTAGTTTTCTTAATTGCAAAATTTGTTTCATTTACTGTAAAACTCTTGCTATTATTTATACTATACTGCTTAAGAAATCTATCAATATTGTTATTAAAATTGCACTAATTCCATTGTACTTTATAACTACTCAGTGCAAATTCAATCTGGAAATTTTATCATACCACTTTACAATTTTGTATGGTAAAAATATCACATAGTTCAAGCCATTAAATAAAATTGCACGTGCAGTAGAATTTCCTGTCACCTGTGACATACATGACAACTAAGAACCATATACCAAGATCATGCAGCTGTCACAAATGCCTTAGGCAGAATAAAACCTGGAACCACACCATGCAGGCAGACTTGTAGAATGCCAAAAAATATTAATTTTAGTAGATTATATAGTAGCTGTTTGACAAAGTTAAATTATACTATAATTTATAGTCATCTTATTAGGCATATTTTAGTTAATTTCACGGTACTTTGTTTATTTTTGCTAAATTTTGCGACATACATTTCGACAAATTTTGGTATATCATCTTTAACAGAAATACTTATGATTGATCACAGCCCCAGTTGCCTGAAAAATCATGATAACAAATAGAATCATCTAATAATCATTTCAAAAATTTGTCTGGCCTATTGGGATCAAATACAAGTTATGATAGTTAAAATAAAAAAGTTATTAAAATCAAAAACATAATTTTATTAAGTATTTTAATTTAATTTGTTGGTAGGCTTCAGTCCTGTGCTAAGAACTCTCTTTCTAGTGCGGCTCCCATTAGGTTCCATGAACTGTCGTCGTCATCTGGTGGTATGTCATCATCTGAAGGTGGGGTCGAAGGTCTGGGCCTTTTTCGTGGTCGTTCACCATCTTCTGCAATAAAATCATACGAGATAAAAAGCGGCACTTGTTAGTGAGTATTAACTCTTTATGGGTTATTATACAGAGTTTGCTGTTATTGTTTTCTGACATTGTTTTTTTATATAATTAGTTTAACTGCAAAAAATCCAAGACTACTCTATACATCGTGGTATATACTTTTATGATAACACCTCCCAAAGGAAGTAGAAACACTTATAGTGAGTTTAAACTTTGAATAGGAATATTCTGTATGTATCTTGGACTTGGCCACTGGAACACGAGTATGGTTGCCAAAAACACTCAAATATAATGTATTGAAAAATTTTATCAAACCTAGAATCCGTCACTTCATAGACAGATTCACTACTCTACACACTACTATAGGAACTATATATAACTATAGGCTATAGGAACATTAACTAGTAGTATTTTTGTCTACCCAATAATGAAAAACTCTGAAACTAGTGTCTGCCCATAACTTCTGGCTCACGGTATATTGATAAAAAGTAGCCGATCTATTTCTGTCGTAAATTTCATCCAGATCTATCAAATTACTTTTGGGTAGAGTAACAAACATCCATTAATGTATCCTCACTCACTTTCGCATGTATAAGTAATAATTAGTAGGTTATGAGACTTAAAATATACCTTTTTCTGATTCACTAGAATTGTCTGCATCAAGGTTCTCCTGTAGCCTGCAAAGGAAAGAATAACTTTCAACTCAAGTCAAGTAAGAAATAACTACATATGTTTGGGCTAAAAGAATAATAACTCCAAATAAGTTTGATCGAACTTAGTTTTTTAAACAAATCAAGGTAAATTTAATCTTATGAATTTTTATTGTTCCTGGTCAACTTATGTATTATGGAAAGACAGATTACTGAAAACTATCATCACGTCATGATGCCATGGATCTGTTCGACTCTAAAAGTTTCCGACTTAGTCGCCCCCTATAAGCTTACCATGGGTGACTGTGATATATCTATTTTTTCATCTCCCCGCAAAACCCACAAAAAGGTTTTTGAACTATAAAAGGTACCTGTCCTGTGAATCTTCTGTTTCTAACGATAATAGTCTGTCTTCTGGAGGATTCTCTTCATCATCAAGATCATCGTCCTTTGCTCCGGTCTCCGCATCAGATGAACTCTCATCAGATTCATTGAAGATATCTTCTACCTAAAAATATAAATGACTTATATTTACGTGAACGAAGAAATGAAGAAGAAAAGTATAGAAGAACGAAGTGCTTGTTTTATACTGCCGAGCAATTTTAACTTTGAAATTGTGGAACTCTGATTTCGGAATATTTCATTTTTATTATTTGTCGTTTTAGCAGCTACTTTACACAGATATAATATACACACACATACCAAAATTGAGTCAATTTATGTATTTTGGTTTAGGAGATAGCGCTCTGTGATAAACGGACGAATATCCAAGTCTTAGCAATAGATAATTTACAATATGATCTTAATAAATGTTTGAACTTTTTGACATATAATAAAATAAATGATTTTTACTACCACCTGATATATTGGAATAAGGTACATGATAGTACACTATGAAAGTAAAAGCTACCTCTCGATCCATGTCAGCGATGTCGTCGCTGGAGAAGGAGAGCAGCGGGTTAAGTGTGTCCATGAACCGGCCGGAGGGAGTTCGGCGGCGGAGCGCGGGGGCGGGGGGCGCGGGCGGCGGGCTGCTGCAGTGCGCCGGAGGCCGCCGCGAGCTGCTCTGTGGGAATATCACCGTCTGTGCGTGTAATTTATGTAAATAAAAATAAATATATTTTATTGATATAAACTTTTACACATTAACTTTTCGCAAGGACCTTGTACTAGATTCAAGACCTGTGCTACAAGTGCTCCACTCATCCATCGAGACAAGGAGAGTTACTATCAACAAAATGTATATGTACATACATCTAGGATCTAAATTACTTATGTTATTTATTTAACACGCAATGATTAAACATGCGTGTGTATGAGTTGATTGGGTGTGTCCTGTGTAGCACGCGCGCGCGCGTTTGTGTGTGTATGTTCGTATGTCTTTCTATGTGAATGTGTGTGTGTGTCTCTGTATGTGAGTATGAGTGAGTGTCCTATGTAGCGAGTATGTGTGTATGTATGTAGTACAAATTGACATATAAATATTTATCTGTGAAGCAAAAACTTTTCTTTTTACGAATATTACGGTTGAAGAATCATAAAATTTGGAGCAAGTCAATTTCACAGAACTTTTTATGTTTTAAAACGTATTCTCAGAATAAATAGAAATGAAATATAAGTTTCTGAGTATTGAAACATGAAGGTAAATACTCCGTTTAGCATACAATGCTAGTTTAATCTTTAGTTTTTCTAAGGAACAGTGACCAGATATCATCGTGTGGCTTTTCTGTTAGTTTGTTAACATCCTGTGTGGGTCTAGCTCTAGAGTAGTCTTTGCGAAGGATGCTATGTGACGATAAAGATTTTTGGATCCTATTTCTGCCCCCTAGAGGACAAATGTTATATGGTAGTTAGTCGAACCTGTCCGGTCCGTTGCAGGGGGTAGAGCCGCTCGTCGACGCGCTCCCAGCGCTCAGCGCACGCCCACAACCAGTCCGGGGTCACCACATGCAGCGCCCGTCCCTCTGACACCTTGCGGCTCGCGTTCACTTTCACTGTGCCTGATCACACATTAAACAATGTAATCAACAATAGCCTCTCGCTCAATGACAATCACAAGGTTATATAGAAAATGTATGATAAAATTATGTATTACAATATACATACTTATTAAAATACTTTAAATTGGTTATTGATTTAAAATCCATAACCAATTCTGCGATAAATGTCTAACGTCTCGGTTGACAACTTCTATTTTACTTGTCATCAGTTTATATTCAGTTATGTCTACGTTGGATTGTGGTCAACCCAATGTCAGAATATCTAAACTCTCTTAATCTTGAATATCTTAATCTTGACTCTAATATCTTAACGATTGCTATTTAACGATATTAACACGAAACCAGAGCTGTGCGTACGCTTGACAACGAAACATAAAGAAAAAAAAATAACTTCCAACTATTTTTGACAATTGGTCGCCTATTTACTTTCCAACTAAGCCATTGCTTATCTTGGTAAATTTTTCTTACTGACAAAGGTGGAAAATATTAAGAAAGAAAATATTTACCTGCTCGTACTGCCACCAAATGTGTTGTCGCATTTGTGTAATCCTGCGTGATATCTGCCCCTAAGCTCTTTGCTACTAGATATGCTCTCGAAGTCTCCAACCTTTGATGTGTGGGCACCAAACCACTAAACACTAGGCTAGTTCCAGCTAGCACTTCACTCTTCACTTCCGGAATCACACATTTCAAATCTGGTATCTGTTTATTGCCCATTTTATCATATAAGTCGTAGAAGTGTCTGGAAAAAATTTAAAGCAAAGCTCAATTATACAAGTACTTTTCTAGATATACGTTCGTACGCTTTTAATTTAATCTTCCTGGGACTAATTGTATGCTATAATGATTTTTCTTTTTCTGTTATAATAAACTAGAAATTGTCTTCACTTCGCTTCGGAAGAAGATTTGATGAAAACTATGCAATAATCTTTCTTGTCAATAAGCTACAAACATGCACAATTATGTCTAAAGTTGTCCATTGGTTTCGGAGTTGCCATACAAATTTTAACCTATTATCCTGCGAGAACTAAGTCATATCCTGGGATAAAACCTATCGTTTTACACTTCGATTATGTCAAGTTTCATCTAAATCTGTCCAGTGGTTTTGCATAAAGCTCTAATAGAAAAATCAATCAACAAGACAGACAATAAATGCACAAAATAGACTCCATTAATTTTTATTATTGTATAATTTGTTTTTTTTTTTCGATAAAATACATCATTTTATACTCTGTATCTTTTTATCAAGTCACCATGTATCATAGTTTAAATCAACTATACTTTATTTTAAGCCAGTAATAATTAAAATTGTAGCTTACTTGTGTATTCGTTTTAGAATATCGTCTAAGTATATAAGGTAGTCATCAGCATCTTCTACTTCAATTTGCCCGTCCGAAGTCTCTACCCATCGAGGTTCTGACTTCTCTAAAGACTTATCCTCTTCACTACTTTTATCTTCCACTTTATCTGCACTTATATCTTTGTCTTTACTATCCTTTGTAATAACTTTACCATTGTCACCATCATTAGGCTTATCCTTCTGTTCCGTTATGTCATTTGGTTTCTTTTCCTTTTGTTCTGGTTCCGGGTCTAACATAGGCATTTGATTTACTGGTATTTGTGAGCCATTCTTAACATTCAATGGTTTTTCATCTGCTACAAATAAAAACGTTTCTTACAAAATATTTCACAACAAGCTTAATTGTAGTCCTCGTATCTGTCTTTCTTTAAAAACTCAAGCAAAGAAAGTCTTCAGAAGGACTTTGTTATAGGATTGCAGGTGAAGTTGCAATAATGCTCAAATTGTAACTTGTATCTCAATCCATTACAGGACCCAGTTTAAAAATATTTTAGTTCAAGAATTTTGATAAACATTTTAGAAAAAATAAAAAGTTAATTTGAGTATCCCTAGTACAAAATGTGCGACATTCAAATTAAGAAACTATTCAAACCAGGCCCTTATGAAGTAAAGTTTAAGTGGAGAACTTACGCAGCGGAGGAGGGGCGTTAATGTCCCCAGTCGATTGAAAGAATGAGTATGGTCTCACTTGAATAAGGTTGGCTGCATGTCGCCACACATCTTCACGATCATCTATTATGCATACCATGTTGTCTCCGCAAGGAAACAACGCCCTGTAATATAAATTCAAAGAAATTTATAGGATTTCATGAATATATAGGACTTTACTTATAATAGAATTGCACAACCTGTAGGCTAGGTGTCTAGGTATATTATTATTACAGCTACTTACTACTTTCTATTTATTTATGAGTGAATACACTTCGAAGAAAATGCGCTTTGCCATCTAAGACTTTATCGCCACTTACCATCAGGTGGGACTTTCGTCAAGCGTTAACTTAATATGTAAAAAAAATCAATACTAATAATAAAAATATTCATATCTTACTTCAAATTGGCTGATTTAGTTCTCGCATCAAAACACTCATCCCGTGAGAGAATTCGATGAGAGAAATACTTTTTCTCTGGATCTAGTAGTTCTGTCACCGCATGAGCGTATTGCCTGGCTCCAAATGTACAAACATGGAGCTCATAATTTTTTGCTGCTGATTCCAAAAACTCCTGCGTCCGGGGCCTCAGGCGGGTGTGACACCATCTCCCAGTGTTACCAGGTCCTCTTAGAAAAAAATGTAACACACCCTGAAACAATTTAAGTTAAGAAGTGATTTAAAGAAGATGAATGGGGTTGTGGTACAATTCGAAAAACTTAAATCTATTTTAGTTAAAGTTAGGATTTCATAGATTTTCTTTATTTTTAGTTACTATAGCCCAATCCATTGTATTGAATAATTAATAACAATAATTTGTCTGAATATAACAAAACACTGGCATTATTAAAGATTGGATGGTTAAAATTTAATTTAAAATATTTTTAATAGTATAATATACATAACTGATCAATTTATATTAAATAAATGCCTAAACTGTTGCATTATCAATCTGTTTATTTTGTATTATTTTCTAATTACCTTTAAATTAGGTGGAATGTCATCATTAGTTGTGTGAACCAACGTTTGGTCCAAATCCACAAGGAGTACCAGCTTCCTTGTTTTTAAAAGACGCTCAGCATCTTCCTTGCCTAACTTCTGTGCTAACTCCTCTGAAACCTGAAATGCAATATACAACTTCATTGGCATAGACATTTTAAAGATATGCAACATGCATGGGAGCAATATGTTGTGAACTATCTGAATTTTTAATGATAACGCCTGGGCCCCATAGAGAATAACCAATAGATTAAACAGTTGCATGAAATGATTATAATCTCTGTATTTTACATACTACATCAAACAATTTATATTACAATTTTATTTTGACAGTCTTTAGTAAGTCAATAATAACAGATATATACCTTAAGTTCAGGTACTGAGTGAATCATAGGGACCACAGCTACATCCCGGTTACGTGTTTCATCTGTGCGGAGGTCTGCGCCACACTCTGCACACATCTCTTTCATCACTGTTGGATGCCGACATTCTTCCAAATCTGCTATACACCCTCTAGAAACAAATATTAGTAATGTTACAGGCCGGTTGGTCTAGTGTTTAGTGAACCTGACTACGACACCGGAGGTCATGGGTTCGATTCCCACCCAGGTCAAACTATTCTGTGATGAGCAGGAATGTTTGTTCTGTGTGTTTGGGTGTGTAATAGAAATATATATTTAAGTATGTATTTAAAAGTAGATATGTATGTTTATCAGTTGTCTGATCACCATAGCACAAGCTAATGTTTAGTTTGGGTTCAGATGTTTGTGTGTGAGTTGTCAAAAAAAAAAAAGTATTGTTATTCATAAACCAGAACTTGGAACAAATAAGTTCTCCTAATACAGATAAGATTAACCTTAAAATTAATAATAATCATTTATTGAGACAGAAATTACATCCTTTTACTTTTCAATTTCATTTGAAATCTAATATAAATATAAGTAACAAGATTTAATCAGTCTTCACTAAATTTTTGATTCTATATTGCTGTAAGTTTTCCAACAATATTAATAACTAAGTACCAATTATCATTTCAAACTCATAATTTTTGACATTTCTTTTAGACCTTTAGCACAAAGTCATGTTGGAAAGACTAGGATCAGGCATATAAAGTATAGTCTTATATGCAAATTTCACGAGAGTGATATATATTTTTTTCTTTTCCAGTTTGTTGCTTTACTCATTTTAGGATCCCATATTACTTTTAGGTCAATTATATTTTGTTTATTAATATTGCTTATGTTATGTTTCGAATAAACCGTTGTTGCGCTGCCCTATCAATATTATTTGTAGAGTATTGCAGCATTGTTGAAATTGTACATCTTTTAAGTAGCAAAAAAGTTTGTTTACTTTATGTTGGTAAGTTTATGTCACGTACAGATAAATATGAAATTAAAAAGATGATAAATTTAAATATATGTATTTCTCATTGTAAAAAAAGGTTTTGGAGGTTACATTACATATTCATAAATACTACTAAAGTAAATATCCATATTCTTTGGCTTCTGGTTTGATATGCCGCCCCACCGTTGACTATTCGAGTTTTCCCGCGTAATGCAAAATATAAATAAAAATATTTTTTAACTTGGCTAGACGTGTTCAATAAAATATTAAATAAAAATTAATACATGATTTACACTTTCCATGAGGTATTGCATTGATCCATGTTATTTTAATCAAGTTCTGACTTCTGACGTCACTTACCCAGGCTCTGCAATGTCTCCTTCTTTCACCTTGATGGACAAAATAGTACCAGCGCGCAATGCCTTGAATTTCTTTAATTCTTTGTCGTTACCTGACAAATCACTGTACAAAAATAATATTTGACCGTGGGACACGAAAGCACCTTGTTTTACTTTCCACTTTATCACTTTTAGAGGCTTTTCTAATGGAACAGAAATAGGCATAGTTTTGGCGGCCATCTTGAACGGATATTGCGCGTACTAACGAAACAATTCTCATTGGTCATATAAATGAAATTTTGGCGGTTCTCTGATATTTACCAATCACAATGGAGCTTCAAAAAAATCAATAGATGTTTAAGCACAACTTTCACCAACGATGGTATTGGCACTCTTAAAGAATTTAGATATAATTGAACTATCGAAGAATTTATAATGAATAAAAATAGGTTCCAATTACACTATAATTATAATAAAACTACCTAACAAAACAGTTATGTATATTAACATACTTTTGAATTTTTCTTGCTTACATAGATAAAGCATAGTTATGACGCATAAGTAGGGTTTTATACTCTGTTCGTATTTCATGGATATATCGTGTATTCAATGGATATATCATGTACTCTGTGGCCCGTCTTGCAGACACTCACTTTCTTCTCTAGTCTGTGGTCTTCTGTCTGTGGGTGTAACGAACGAGTTTGCTGTTTAGTTTTATTTTTGTTTTGTTACGTTAAGATTTTTATTGGGTTTTTGAATAATGACGGATGATAATATAACTTTGAGTGATAATTCAGACTTGGAGGATGGAAGTACCCCTGAACTTCGGGGTCATTTAAGTAAGTGGACAAACTACATTCATGGATGGCAGGATAGATTTATTGTTTTGAAGGATTCCACTTTATCGTATTATAAAAGCGAGTTGGAAAGCAATCTTGGATGCAGAGGAGCTCTTTGCTTAAAAAAAGCCAAAGTCAAGGTAAGTCCTATTGCACCTAGTCGTCTCTTCTCCATATCTATCTAAAATTAATTTGTCCTTGTGATGTCGCTCGATTTTCCTTATTTTTTTCAAATAATTTCAATTGACGAGTGACTGATTACATTTTATTACCTTCTACAGTTTCCTTAATGTATATTTGAAGCCGTATCAAGTTTACATCGTACATTATAATTGTTTATTGTTATTATTATATTTCAACATAAGTAGTATGCATTTAATGTATAATAATATCCTTTAGTTCGTCTTAATATGTCCCACTAAAGTTATTTTAATGATAATTCTACAAATCGAATTCAGACATTATGCTTATTAAACCATTATGATAATTATTCCAATTAGTATGTCGACTTTTTTTTGCTGGTTGGTATTGTCAAAGGGTAAAAACAAAAAGCAATTATGTATTTGAAATTAGTTTATGCATGAATAGTTCATGACTATTGTTTGGTAGTGAAGTTTTAACATTGCGTAAACCTAATCTTTTTAATGATGATTACAAACTTACATTTATTTTCAGCCTCATGAGTTTGATGACTGTAGATTTGATGTATCCGTGAATGACTGCGTCTGGTACTTGAGAGCCTCTAGTCCAGAAGAGAAACAGCAATGGATTGATGTATTGGAATCATTTAAAGTGAGTAAATTAGAGTGTGTATAAAAATGCATGTGATAATAATTAAAGCACTACATACTTTTGCCAAGTCTTGAATTCCTTGTACGATGCAAAGATGATTCAGTGGTATGGGTAAAGATTTGGATAATGACAGCACATTTGATAATTTTACGATTTCTGTGGCTTACCTTAGTACTGTAAAGTTGGGATATTTTATTTTAATTCTCAAAAACGGTATGTCTCCAAGCTTCACTTGTAGTATCATGGTAATCAGCTAAAAAACTACAAACAATACTTTCTTTTATGTATTAACTCCATGTACCTGAATTTAAACCCAATCCCAAATAATACCCTTACCCATGCTATGCCTGTCCCAGCTGAATATTGGACCTGTAAGCCCTTGCTTCGCAAGTAAATAAATCAATAAATATCTTAGGACTACTCAACATGTTCATGTGTCCCCAAACTACTATGTACTATGGTGATCAGAAAACTGATAAACATACATATATATTTTTAAATAAATATTTATATAGAGATTTACACCCAAACATACTACAAATATTTCTGCTCATCATAGAAAAGTTTGACCTGGGACGAGGTCAAACCTTATTACCTTTGGTGTAGCAGTCAGGTTCACTAACTACTAGACCAACTGGACTGTCTAAGTAGTATTACAATCGACAAGGCTATAAAGCTGTTTAACATAATGTGAAGCATGTATGTATTTATATGTGTTTGTAGGATGTGATAAAAATACCAATATGTTGATAACAAATGTCATAAAAGGATGTTCAATGATATTTTCATACACTCCAATATATACAAACAATTATAAAATCAAAATATGAGTACACTACAGAACTTGGTCTTTAAGAAATAGAAAATAATCAGTATTTAGAATAAACTTATGACCTTATTTCCCTAAATGAAAGATATTTTCAGGATAATTATTACGGTATTTATAAGTTCTCTACGGATTGTAAAGTTATGATTAATACAATTGTTGACAAAATGTAAATGAAGTGTGGCATAATTCCAATTACTTATTTAAACAGTTATCACCCAATAAGTTTATTCTTTATAATTTTTTTTATTGCAAAGTTTGTGTATAATAAACTATGAAAATAGTTCGATACTTATCATATTTGTGAAATAACAAAGAGTTAAGCATGTGAGTGAATTTGCTCTTCTAAAAAATCTATTTTAATTCTGTCTATATCACTTTGTTTGATATTCCATTGTCTTTTGATTATGGTTGTTAATGGAATCAATCAATATGCTATACAACTATTAACATTGTGTTTGACCAGTAGATATTATCTTAATGTATTTTTACAACATACTCTGGTAGAAGATAATAGGCATTCAAATTAAATATTTTGCATGCATTATAACACTTAAATGTACCTTGAATCTCTACTAATTACTGAGAGGGCCTATCTGGAGCATATTCTACCATACTGATATAATGCAGAATAATGGAGAAGTTGGCCAACCCAAGTGTTAAAAATTTTTGTTCCGCCAAAGGCTTTCGACATGGCTTTACAACTGGTGACTAAAAGACAAACAAGACCAGGATACAAACACTTCTTGTGGATTTTGCACCCTAATGATAAAGCTACCTGATAGTGAATGTCTCTGATGAAGAATTGACAAAGAGGAGAAGAAATAAATAAACAAATAAATAAGTAGCTCATTACAGATCCAGCAAAGAGACCGTGCTAGACTGTAGAATAGCTAGCCTGGTGGGCTTTAGAAAGGCGGAAGAAAGACTAATACCCCCTCTCCGTTTATTGGGTGTGGAGATTATGATGAGTGAATATTTTGAATTTGTGGATATTATGTCCATTTATATTTTAATGTAATTTAAGGAATCTAAAAGATAATCTGCCTAAAAGATAAGCTGTTCTTGTAACCCGGTTGATTTGTATCTTGTACCGGAATTGATAACAATTCTACTTGCCAAGCAGAATGTTTAAAAGATTACATCATGGCAAAGACACACTGATGTCATATTGTATGTGGTATGTTATTTTGGTTTTAGGGGTGGAAATATTAAAACGCATCTGTATGATTGCGATAAATTTCAAAATTATTATACGAATTTTCATGCTGTGTTCACCCATATACAGAATGATTTGTGAGGTATGTTTAGATATGTAATTTTAAAGGTTTTTAGGAATCTGATTGGTAGTTTTTTTTATTTAAAAAATGTTTGACTAGTGGAAAATTTTCTCTGAATGAGTAGAGGGTTTATCAGATAAGCTAGAATTATCTATTGTGTCATAAGGCAGTATTACAAAATTGGTTTTGTAATTTTTGGATCGGCAACTGAAAAAAATACCATTCAATATTGTATAACTGTTTCTTTTGCGAACTGTGTTTGTTATCTATGAATGCATGATGTATTTATGATTACATTCTCTATATTATCAGTATTGCTGATAATATTTTTGTATAATAAAATGTTATGAAGTCTGATATAAAGTATATAGATCGTAACTATCTATTTTAGTTTTAGGAACATTTATATACAATTATTTAGATGTCTATATAAAAGCTTATCCAATTTCTAAATATAGGTATATTTTGAGAATTCTATAACTAATTAGATTCACAGTAAAATACTTAGTAATGTTGTATAAAGAATAGTAGCCGTACCTGCTTGTTGCTACGCATCAACTTATCAACTATTTGTCCGATCCATATCTTTTTGATACCAAAGTTGCTGAAGACTGTGCTGTATCTACTACTAATTCAGAGTATAAAAAGGACACAAACTAATTCACAGAGAAAAAAAATGATTTTTATATTATACTAGCTTATCCCTCAAAAGTTTTCTTGCCATTGATTAAATTACTAAAATGACTATTAAAAAGGAGGGGTTGGTGAAAGAAGGGTGAAAATTTAGGGTTGTATGTATTTTTTAATGCCACTTTATAAAAAAATAAAAAATTGTCAAAAAATTTAAAAAAAATTTCAAGGGTGGACATCCCTTACCACATGTATGTATGTATGTTTATCAGTTAGCTGATCGCCATAGCACATTTTAACGCTTAGTTTGGGATCAGATGGCCGTATGTGAGTTGTCCAAAGATATTGTTATTATTATCAAAGAATAAGAATGTTATCTTAAGCAAGTCATCAAAAGTACACACTAGACTAACCCAAAAACACATTTTAACTAGTTTTATGAATCATATGAAATTTCGGTACCATAAATGACATACGCAAAATCTGTAGCCTAGTTAGTAACTATCTTATACATATAAAGTTCGTTTCTAGTCCGCACTTGGCTTATGTGAGATTTTTTTTTGTGATATAACTGTATCGTTCATACCTCCCGGGATACAGGAAATACTGGTGACCCCGGCACTATGAAGGAGTTAGAAACACTTTTTTTCTATACTAATATTATAAAGAGGAAATATTGGATTGTTTGTTTGAACCGAATAGGCTCCGAAACTACTAGATCGATTTGAAAAAATGTTTTGCCAATATTTACAATGGAATCATAAGAGTGACATAGGTTATATTATATGGTCCTGAAAAATTAAGGTTTTTCATTGTATCTTCTGAACCCAAACAACAGCAGTTGCTAGTTGGTTTAATACAATGATAGAGTATAAAAACCAATATAATTGTTATTGCAGGTAGAATCAGGGTACGGTACTAGTTCAGATAGCAGTTCCAATGGATGCGGTCTACGCAGACATGGGTCTGTTACGTCACTACAGTCTACAGGATCACACGGTGAGTTCAAAATTGTCATAATGGTGCGGCCTAGAATACCGTAAGACCTGGGCATCGTTACAGGAAACTAAAGCTCTCTTCTGCATGGGACTAGGGCTTGGAATAAGAATTTTTTTTTTTTTTTGGGAAAACTTTAACGAACCTGTCTGATTCCAAACTAGTATTAGTTGTACAAACATTTCTGCTCATCACAGAAAAATTAGTTCTGGGTGGGAATCGAACCAACTACCTCCAGCTTGTCCAGATTGTCGGGGACTGTTATGGGTTAAATTCTGCTGCAGATGATGACGATGATTGGTCTAATGCAAGTTTGTTTCAGGTCGTACATCGCGCCGTATCACAGAGAAGATCGCCGAAGTCGATACATACACTGAACTTCTCTCGAAGCAAGCTGTTCAGCTGCAGAAGTACTTCGAACTGTGCGTCGCATCCTGTCCACAGATAAACGATGACACTTGTGACGCGATTGACGCTGTCACTATTGCTGATGGTATGGCAAATTGTGACGTTATTAGTGACGTATTTTTGACATTTCGGTTGTGTAATCTGGAAGCTAGAATTATATGCCTTGAGGGGAGCAATTCTACTAATAAAAAAATGGTTAAGATTCAACTGAGGCCTAATTAAGATTCAATATTATTATGACTATTGTCTTTTCTGCTAAAACTTTAACGTGGTCGCAATATTATCGTAACTGGATTGTAATGGAAAGTCGGCAGGTCTATTACGTATCTTGCGAACGGGAAGCGATTACGAAAATTTTGCGGTAATTGCTTTTATGTGGAAAATTCGTATTACGTATTTGCGTCAATAATGCTTTTTATGAGATATTAGCGAAAATTTCGTCCCAAAAAGTGCACAGTCTCAGTTAGCGATTGTTGTTCAAGTATATAACACCGTGTTCTTCAACTCATAGCGATAGTCTGTGTAATTGTTGCTGATCGTTTGCTACGTGCTCGCCGTTTGCATTTCATTTGTATATATATATATAGTCAGTATTTATGTATTTCAATATATTTTTTGTATAAATATTAAATTAACATTGGTAAAACCATCAGCTATCTCCTCATCCATCTGGGGTTGACTGGCGGACAATGCCATTAGGCATTAAGTTTTGCCCTTTGTATCTTCTATTAAGAGGTGACATAAATATGAATATATACATA
>DWJZ01000230.1:0-38046 GCA_018249125.1 Asbolis capucinus
ACATCTTCGATCAAGAATATGCTAGATGTCGCCACCCATAGGAATTTCACACAAACCAATGTCTGCATGAATATTCGCTTATGCATTGTCGTTCAGTTACCTTCGAACTGAGAATAACTTTAAAAAATATTCTATGTTGAACCTCATTACACATATTGTACTTCGTTGTATAAACTATTTGAATACACAATGCGGTATTGTGGAACTTGTTTATGTGTTGGCTGTTTAAAACGAACTAAACAAAACACCAGCGCACATTTTAAGTGAGCTGGTATGTTTCAAGACACATTTTTGTCGCTGAACCGACATCTAGTTGTACTATAGATTGAAGTGCCACATAAATACCTCCCCAATAATCGAAGCAGGATTTCTACAAAAGCACAACACAGGGCCGTTAATATAAAAATCGAATGAAAGTCTGAAATCAATATGAAAGTGATATTTACGACGAAGCAGTGCAAATTTCGAATCGCGTTAGCGGTCGATGGTGAAATGAAATTTTATAACAGTTGAATTTTGAGGTAAACGTTACAATTTTAAGTGTTGTTAAGTGCTTGGGTATTTTTATATTCCAACAATATTGATTCCAACGAGTTGTTTGTTGAGCACATTCGTGTCAATTGAACACAAAAAACATACTGTTATTAGTTTAAGCATTTTAACTTACCGAATACACATATATGTACTTGCGTATAATTAACTGTAGGTCTATTTTAACTATATACGTTAAAACGACTAAATAAGTTTTACTAGGTTTCTCCCCTTAAAACATTGATCAGGGAAATATTACACTCTTAATAAATTTTTGTGCTCCTTCTGATCCAATAAGATTAATTATTAATAAACACAGATTAAGTAGAATTAGAAGTATGTCGAACATAAACTTGGAATAGTTAATTCAATATATTAGGCGCAAATCAGGATTACATTTCTGATACTTGCATTCAAAACGTTACTGATTTTATTTTTATAAATTTACATTGTTTCTTGTGTTCCCTACGTAATTGTAGAATTCCCCAATATTTCATTATTGTACGTTACAAGATATATAGATGAGATTTTTTTTTAATAAACTACAGAAACTTTTGCAGATACTAATAACATCATTTCGGATTCCGCGTACCCATCTGAACGAACAATTTCAATAACATGATATCAATTACGGTAGAAATACGAACATCGGTGGAAATATAATGTAAAGGAATCCCCTTATTATCCATGGAGGGCCTAAATAAATATTGTTCTACTTTATTCCAACCCATGTTCCCAAATCGCTTATTGTCGGAAGGAAAGTTGAATTCGATGAGCGTAAAAAGAGGCGCGGGACAAACTCGAAGAATGTGACAAGACTCCGGCTCGACCCGCACCAATCCGCCATTTTGCTAAATGCCTTATCGCATATTCCGATCCTCGTGCGATCGTGGTTAGATTTTCGAGATTTTCAGCTGTCGACTGCCGGAGGCCTTGTTAAGAATCCCGCTGGCCGAACGTTCGAATTTGAATTTCGAGCGGTTACCTCCCAGCGCGAGGTATGCACGTTGGTTTTGATAATTTCAGATCATTATGGTCCACGCAGCGCTGTGATTGTGTTACCTGTTTCCTCGCAACCACGTTGCCTCTCTTGTTTGGATTTAGCTATGTTCCCATTTCGATTCTGCAGTTCATCACATAATTAGATCACAATGGATCAAATATTGATACGCATCATGTAATGTTCATTAGTTGTACTGTCATACTGAAATCCTTAACGCTAAAGTGCTTATATTCAAGCACTAACTTAATCTCTATTATTTAATAATTTTATTGCCAAGTTGGTCGCGAAACAAGGGGGCCTGAGTTCAATTCCCGGGACAGGCATTTCTGTGACAGATGTTTGTTCTTAGGTTATATATGTCTGTTGCCCATACCAGCATGCAAAACCGGGAATTAGATTGCGAGGATTTATACCCCATTCTTTTAAGTTTGCGTTATAAATAGCATTTTAAATATCCAGCTTTAAATTAAAAAAAAAACGCAGCATATCGTTTCAATTCAAATGGATACAAATCACACGAGAACTATAAACAGAAATCCTTCACTGGCCGTTCTAGAACAATCGGTGAAAGGGCTTTTATATTTGGACAATAGTGTCCCTTATATGCAGTTGGCGTCAGATCGTTTGTGCGTCCAACGGAAATGACATGTCTATCACTATCTTCAGCTTTGACACGTAAAGGCATGTGTGAAATAGGTTAAATTGATGGCCAATACACTATATTTCACCGACGTGACGACAGTTGACAAACTTTCGTGTTTATAATATTAATATTATTAATAATTTAAAACTGTAATTGATATTGGTATTTCAATTAAATTGAATCTTGTGACGATGTTCAATGTTAAGCAACAGCGAGCGCTGTCGTATGAATTTCATTCAATCCGATCCGATTCAAGGAACACTTCATCCTGGAGTGAGTAGTTCGAGAAGAGAGAGAGCTCAAGACAAGTCACAGCTACGATTACAGAAGTTTTTGGATAATAGCCTACATTAATTTGTATTGGAGCAGCATGGTGGAGTGTGCTCCAGGCCTCCCCGAAGCTTAAATAACTAGAACAAGTGTTATACAGAAAGTAAGTGAAGTTAGAAATGTACTGTGTTTAATTAAAGTACAAACCAAACAGTCACAAACAAAAACGAAATCTGAAATACGTTTTGAACAGCAAATTAATTGAATGAATTGTCCTGCTCTATTTTTACGTTCAGTAGTTGCTGATATTATATTTTCAATATCTGATATTATATTTTCAATTCGACCAAAAAAATCATTCCGAAGAATTGAAAATTTCAAACTAATTTATAGCAAGGCAAGCGATCCAGGGTTTGTTTACCGGCAGATATATGTGTGCGACAGGATTTATCCCCGGATCATGACTGTTGTTTGTGTGCGATAATAGTGCTGTCCGTGTCACCCGTGACACAGTTCTAGGGCGTGAGTATGAGTGTGTAAGCAAGCTTTTATTTATCATTTGGACCTTTCAGAAACTGTCATTTTTCATTCCGAGACCGCGACTACATAAATAATTCACAGCATCCAACAAAAGCACAACTAGAATGTGCAATAGCCTAGATTTTTTTCAAATAGTTATTTTTTATAGTTTGCACAGCGGTACCTAAAGGACAGATTTTTCGAGTACGAAGCTATTTTTTACGGCACAGTTACGAGTGCAGTTTGGGTGCTTGCAAAAGCTGGAAAACTAAACGAAACGGACGTGTCACAATTTTATTAGCTCCCTATGGCGTTGTGGACGGCCATGTTTGTTATTGTTGTTCCACCGTTTTGCCCTTGCGTAGTACGCGAATGAAGAATTCCGCGATGAAACTACGCGATATGACGTTTCATGGTTTTATAAAAACCCGTCGTCGTGTCCGGCTGGAGAGTGATATGTGGAAGAAATCGTATCTTTGTATGAATCTACATATAACTAATTGGTGTTTTTACATGAGAGTTATTTTGAAGAAACGGAGTTTCCATTCGATTACAATGTAAATGTCTTCAGGTCAAGATTGTAGGCTTTTGCTAAATTAGTGCACTTTTCCATCTAGAACAGGTTGCCGTTTACCTTCAAGTGGGTGACCCCACCCCACCCCATAAATGCTTGAGCACTAATTTATATATTGTAAAGAAAACTATGGCTGGAGGTTTTAAATAAGAAGTAGAGACCAAATACAATTATTGACTGCATGAAAGTTCATCTGTTGATCTGTTTGTCTATGCCTTTTTTAAAAAAAGGTTAATCCAGTTTATACACGATTTCCATTGATATATTCCGTGTCTTATGGTGTTATTACTGACTATCGTGTAGCCTATAACAGTACTTCGCTAAGTATTGGTGGTAAGGACCCAGAAGGCGACCACGACACAACCAGATTTGTCAAAGTTGCACGGTGTCCGTGAATAAAACGTTCTAAGCCGCGTTGTAATTCCCGAACGCCACGTAAAAGAAAACGATTGAAAACGAAAAAATACAATCCCCTACACGGTCAGACTGAGAGGGATAATCTGCACACTCGTTCATCGTGGGAAGCTACAAAAAGAAATGTTTCATACAATTTCATAAATGATATTTATCTTCGAATAATTTCTCACCACAGATGTACATAAATGATCCGATATTGTGCGCTTAGTGTTAACGGATGTTTATATAGTTTTAAACTTTACTTTATTAATTTATTTTAATTGTGATTTTTTTTTTAATTTAAACATTTCAATTTTATGTTTTATTATTACTTAAGTTATCATAATTTTTAAAGTTTCTAATATTAACAATGATATTAAAAAACTAAACCTCTACATATCCATTAGTTAATGGTTAAGTATTTGTTAAACAAAGAAACACAAACGATATTTAAGACCTTCATTCACCTCAAAACGTAGCAGTATTCACTAATTTTGAATAGCTAACATGTAGGCCATAATGCCTTCGAAATAGCACACAGTATTAGACGAGATATTAACGAAACGGCACACGAGCATATAATATCGTTGAGGACGCGTCCGGCCGACCGCACCAATCTATTTCCAAATCGAATGCTTTTCATACAACCACTGCTATGTAGAAATTGTCTATAATGCACAATCGTCTACGACAGAGGTTCTCAATTTTTTCTGTTTTTACTTTCAAAATATTACTGGTATCAGGGGGTGCTGCATTTTATCTAATGAGGCTCATGTAGTCTCAAAATTCGTCAAAAATGTAAAATTTCACTCATAATGCGGAATTTAAATATATACGTATATTTATTTTCTTGAGTTTTTATGTGTTAAGACGATTATGTTTCACTGGATTACTTCCAGTCATAAATTAACGAAAAATATGGGATTTTTCTTCAGGATTTTTTTATCTATTTGCATTAATAAGTTAACCCAAGCCAACATTTCTGTTCATCATTATCAAAATGATACAAATTTTCGGGTTTTTCCCACTTATGAACATCAATTTGTTACGTTCAACAAACCTCCATCGAGTCTCCCGAGGAAAACCCCTTGGGTGCACCTGTGCCACTTTGAGAATCACTGGTCTACAATCACGTATAGTCGCACAAACTGTGTGATCGGTTTTGTCTCGTCAAGGAAAATCTCGCTTTGCAGTCGACACTAGGTAAACACGAGCTCCTTGATTGGCAAATAATTTTATCACCAAAGTGAACGCAAATTGAATTCCCCTGTACCGTAGTTCACTAGTATACTACATAGAGTAAGGGTTGTATAGTTTGAACATAGGCAGTGTCTTCAAATGTTGATTTGTACGTGTAGTTGTGAAAATTTACTTGTAAATTGCGGGAAGAACTCCGTGCATCGGTGTTCCCTCAGAGCTATGATATGGGGATCTTTATTTTATTTATTTGCATATACAAAAATTCGTGCTCTAGTAGGGCGTAGCAAACAAATTAGGGAGAAATTCAGTCAATCATTCCTTCACTACTATAAACTATAAGCTACAGTATTTTAAACAATTTAACCTTAAAATAATGTTTGAACACATAATATTGACTGACTATGAAATAAAAAATACGTATAAAATTAGATAAAACATATAAAAATAGATAAACAGCGGTGTGTGATGCCTACAGCTTTGCTTTTGTTGCTTGTTTGGGGCTTTTGTTTGCTTTTTCAAGGCATAACAAATTGTACGTCACGCCAAAATAAACATACTCATATCAAATAATGTTTTATTATTTGATTCTATACAATATTAAAGACATAGTCTGTACGGTTGAAATGTGGGCTGGTGTTTTGTTTAGTCAACCAACTAACAAATAAACACGTTTATATGATTTATTATAACCAACTATGTACAATGGTGTAATTAGGTTGAACGGAGTTTTTTTAACATTGCCATATTTTATTGGTAAATGAACGAAACTGTCAAGTTTATATTCATATGGACAGGATGTTATTTCTATGGAAGGCGACATCTTGTATATTCTTGATCGAAGCAATATGTACTTTTCGAGTAGCTCGGCCTATCAGTTACTTTCACACTAGTTCATCAGTAACTAAAAGCTCATGACTATATAATAATATTCATATATTGGAGAATACAATGTTATAAATTATATTAAATCACATAATTACATTAAATCACTATAAAAGTGTCGCAACTGCAATGTAAAGCAGCTGTACTCCGGGTAAAGTATTTGTAGTGCACTTCAGTAATTGAAGAACTGACAAATAAATTTCAATTAGATCCCAATACTTGCTAACTTTTAAAAGGAAATAAATAAAAGTAATTTTGTACAAATATATGTATTATGATTTCGTTAATCTATATTTGACACGGGAATACTTAGTTAACAAGTCAAAGATAAGTATTATAAAACCGCAGTTACTACCAGTCAAAAACCATTCGTTCACATCGGTATTATTGACAAACTTATAACCGTCAACATTATAATAGAAGATACGGGAAAAGAAACGCCTAAGCATATCTTTAACACATCCGTCAAGTCAAAAACCATTCATTCACATAGGTATTATTAAGAAATTAACGTCAACATTATAATAAAAAATACGGGGAAAGAAAAGCCTCAGCACATCTTTAATATATCCTTAGCCTGTACCACAGTAATGTCTTCTGTCCCTGCGCATGGCAACACCTTACAGATCATAAAGAAAATACAACTTAACAAAGGTGACCTAGTTTTTGGTAAAATCAGTTTCAAAATCAACGAAAACTCCGTAAACTCAAATATTAATGGCAGAGACAGCACAACATCCCAGCAGCGATGACCAACGAGCAGGAGCCATTCATATGATATTACCCTCATGCATTATTTTGCAGTATGTGATACTGACTAAAATTGTCTAAGCAGAGCGCCCCTACCTAAACCGACGCACACAAACAACACGCGCACACATCTGTAAACCACTTGCACCCCACATCGAACATATACAGGCTGGTCTTTTATTTATCAATTTAGATTTTTTCTGTCTTATGTTGAGAGAATGGGGAATTATTACAGAAATAAAAAGAAAAGTATGATGTAGATAGTAGGTAGATAGATGCAAATGTATAGGTTTATGAAGCAAGTTTAATAACTTCTAAAATGTTGCCTTAAGTTAGTAATCAGGGGCGATTTCATTTGTTTTCAAAATACACTGTATTAGTAATATATATGAATACATATTATAAGTTTTTTAAATACTTAAATTATCTTAACAGTTTTACATCAACTAAGTTATTACTGAACAACAATTTGATGGTGAGGTGGGAAAATTTCCAATAAATTAACGCTTATTCAGTTAAAGTAGCATCTCTTGAAGCGTCACACTGCTTCAATAAAACTGAATAGAAACACGTAGGTATGCGCTAGCTTTGTGAATTCTGTGGATCACTTTTCGGAGCATACTGTAGGTCGGGGAGGCGCGGGTGCCTATTTGTTTTGCCATAGCTTTGTCGGACTAGGGACATGCAGGTCATTAATTGTTGTAAACGCCGCTCCTAATCGATAGCACGTTCGATTCCGGTTTATATTAATGCTGTTTGTGCTAACCGGACTGGCTAACTAACTAGAAACCTATTTTTTAACACGATCTTACTTTTAGTACGTGTTGGTTTGTATTAATTTTATGTATTTTATCGTGTAAACTAGCGGACACTGTAAACTACGGACACAAATATATTTTTTTCTTACCTGCCTCGTGTTTTGTCGTGTGTCTTACGCGTGGATATAAGGGGGAGTGAATGTATCTCACGTCACATGTGGCGCCACATATAAATGTGGGTCTGTTGTGTGGTCGGAGATGTCAACAGTAACATAGACAACAGTTAGGTTTGCTTAATGGCGACGCCTTCGATAACGTTTGTGTTAACGACTTGGTAATACGTTTTAATTAAATGACCATTTTTGATGGATTTACTCGACGATAATGAACTTCCGTATTAAGTTTCATCTCCCCTTCAAGCCTGTTTTCGCGATAAAAGTAGCCTATATTCTTGTTCAAGTTTTAGTGAATATCTGTACCAATTTACATCAAAATCGGTTCATTGTTTTAGGCATTAAAACGTAACAGACAGACAAAAATTGACTGGCTGGCTGGCAGTTTTGGAAGTGAGACCGTCTTTTGAACATTTGTGATTGGTTCAATATAGCGTTAATAAATAATCATGCATTATTTACGTTATTGATTTATTTTCACATTCATTATTAGTCACGACAATTCAAATGATTTTCGATCAGTCATGACCAGCGGGCATTCTGCATAGATATCTTGCAGGGTGCATATGGTGGTATCCGAGCCCCAGGGGACCTGTCAGTCTAGGGGCCGGGGGTCGAACGTCCCCAATGCAAGTACAGTTCACGCTGCTTATAAAGTATTTTCATACACTCATTATTCGATATTCGTGTTTTGTTTTGATAAAATGTTGTTTTTAAATTAATTCACGCTTTACTATTGATACTAATTTCATAATAGGTACATTTATTTATCTGTAACTATTTGCTATTATTATCAATTATTTTGTTGACGCGATGTAAAATGTGGAAGAAAGTGAAGTTAAGCTCAGTTAAAATATATATGGGGAAGGAGTGCAGAAAACGAATATCCAAGTAATGCATTAACATACATTTAACACTTGCTATCGTTGGCAACTTTAGTAATGACAAATTACTTCTACGGCTGAATTTCAACCGCAAACATGAATAAACCGCAAGCATAAAGTAACATCACCTTAGATACACTGCATAAACATATACTCAACGTGCCTCGAACTAACACTATAAACAAACAGCGTCTCTCAACCATTCGAACCCCATCCATACCGGTAAATCGGCTAATTCGCTCAAAAACCAACCGCTAAATTTAAACCGATACCTTGGGCTAGCAAATATGTAGTGAGCTAACAGCCCAGAGCTCTTGCCGACCGAACCACACAGAGGGCCCTCGTAATAAACAGACTAACCAATAGCAAAATACAGAATAACTAACGAGCGATCTTGGAGAGAGCACCAATTACAGTCCTATCAAATATAATGGGTCTGACGCTTCTACCTTCTTTTTTTCTGTGCCGCGAGCAATTAGGAAAAACTGTACGTAAAAGTGGTAAATTCTAATTTTTAACGGCACCGGCGATACATCTGAATGATACTTAAATGGAATCGCAGTTTATATTGGGCTTCATCAATGGGTTAGTGGTAACACCGTTTCTTTTATACCGGTTTTTATTTGTACGTACTTATTTATTTTATCATATTAAAGAACGGTAAATGTTTTTCAAAATGTGTTTTACCTCCGTAATTAAGGAACTGAGCTTTCTTGGTACCTCAAACTTGGAATGAAATGAAATAAAATATCATTTTTTCGAAGTTCATTTTATACTATTAGAAAGTCTATCTACGCCATCGTTTCAACAAATCCCTACGGTAAGTGGTCTTTAATCTTTTTGTCATAACAATTAAAAATCTCCTAAAATCCCAAGATAAAACCGAACCATGGGAAGAGTGATGTACTGTGGGAAACCAGCTTATCCTTGCGTGTTCGCTTGTCTCTCTCAATGCAAGCAATAGGATTGAACTGCGGCATAGACGTACACAGTAGCTACGGAGGTTTTATACGAATTGCAAATTTGTGGAGAAAATATACTAAGAATAATTATATGATAATATATAACAAAATAATTATATGATAATATTAGAAAAAGAGGTGATAGTATAGTGGGTAAGATTTCGGCCTACTCGGGTGTTCTGGGTTCGAATCCCAGGGCGCGCACTTGACTTTTCAGAGTTATGTGCGTTTTAAGCATTTAAATGTCACTCGCTATAACTGTGAAGGAAAACATCGTGAGGAAACCTGCATACCGGGGAGTTTGCAAAACTCAGAGGTGTGTGAATTCTGCCAATTCGCAGTTGGCCAGCGTGGTGGACTATGATCTTAACCTTCTCATTCAGATAAGAGACCCGTGCTCAATAGTGGGCCGCGATGGGGTTGAGATGACGCATAGTAATAATGAATTATTGTTTTCAAGATAAGATGTTTTTTTTTTCAAAAATTAAAATTCTTGTTACTTACTGATTTTTTTTTTAATTTTACATTTTATTATGTTTATTTACGATTTGTGTTTCTCGATATAAAAGATTTTTTTTAATATTTCCCTTAACTAAAGCAGGGAAATGAACTAGAAATTTTAGTTCCACAAGATCTCAAGCTACATGTGTATATTATAAACGAGCATACAGTGTGCGTATGTCTTAACTAGTTCTTACAACCCCTTAATAAAAAAATACGTAAGTCAAGGGTCCTAGGGTCAATGAATTGATTATAATAGTATAATTTTCTGGAAAATTCGTTTTCACGGATCATTATAAATCGCAGCTAGTGCCATAATATTTTTTTATATTACAAAGACCCGCCTACTAGTTGCCTGATACTTAATTAAATTTTTTGATTTGACGGTGAAAAGTTTCACCTACCAAACTTAACGTTATTAAAATAAATCTATGAAACGTTTCAAAGTAAGGATAATTCAAATATATACTGAAATAAAGGGAAAGCTTATGATTTATTTTTATAATTTCATTTTAATCTCATACTATGAAATAACATAAGAGTTCCCACAGGCTACATACTAATAAAACTAAACAACCCAAAAACTGTTCGTTAATATAATCTGTGTTCAAAGTCTGCGTCGTTCTTAATAAAAACGCAACCAGGACGGCTTTCAGTCCGCATCGTTCTCGTTTTGGAAAGAAAAAATATTAGCACAGACACTAGAGGAATTCACAAAACGAAAAATATGTACGAAAAACTCGCACGAGGCCCGACTTTTAAAAAGCGTAATTTTTCGATCGCAACGAATCGCGGGCCCCTGTCTATGTAGAAAAAGATTATGTACTGAATGATTTGCGAAAATGAAAACTGTGTTTACTTCGCAGCCGAAATGGCATATTCGGCGAGCGGCCCTCAATCTTAATTATTAGCCCTGCATTCATCAGTTTTGCGGTACCTAATTTGATGAGTTTTAGAACTGCTTTATAAGGGACGCGTTTCACCGACTGCGCATAACGATGCAACGACAAACTTGACATTTATACATATATGTATGTATGTGCATCGCCAGTTTCCATCAGGTGAGATCGATGTCAATCATTAACTTATTCTACGTAAAAAAAATGGAAATTTCTACTTTTCTTGTTTACGAATCTGCCGAAAAACTACAGAAATTACAACCGAAATTATTCCTGAGTAAGAAAGACTATACAGCAGCTGTGGGGAAGAGAACTGGGTGTAGGTATCTATGAATCGGGCGGTCGGCTTCCTGTGCAGTATAAAATTAATGTCCACCCGTGCGAAACAGAAATGACCGCTAGTCTACGATATACTAAGAACAAAGGCATAAAGACTTGAAATCACGTCTACTTACGACAGTCAACAGATACAGTTCCAATATATCGTTATTACCTCAGATTCCGGAAAGGGTAGTTACTAATGTCCCCAGTGCATTGCTTCCGATCTTCTTTCTGTCTGCGTGCATTATTGTAAAATCTTACTTTCCTAAAGAAATATTACTTATGAAAATGTTAACCATTTCAGACCCTCAAATTCCCTGTCCAAAAGTGGCAGTATAACATCCAACAATGTCGTCATACAAAGATGACAGAGTACAATGTGATATTGTACTCGAATTAATGTCTCCACTTTACGACGAGCTCGTAGCCTCGTGTTCGAACCACTCTCGGCTCAGCTCAAGGCATTGTGCGTGCCTATGCTGTCATGGTCCACTCAAACCGATATTAATACTACTCCATCCAGAAACCGCTTCTAACTTCTAACAGTTAATTCAATTGTTTTAAATTGAGAGCCCTAGATACATGCTAGCAGATCTACGGGTTCTGCCTGGTGAACAACGATCTCTAATTAGCTGAAAGGATCATGGTAAGTCGCTGGTGCTTATCTGGAAAATACGAGAGCATATACGGAGAAGATGGAGAAACATCGTAGGAGAAAGATAATTTCATGTTCAAGGTCGCAACATGCTGGAGTTAGTGGGAAATTCAAGAAGAAAACTACACAACTCTCCATAGAACAGATACCCTGAAACAATAAAATATAACGACAAATTCTTTCGATTGTCCACGTCGTACAATGTTATTTAGAAATCTCATAACTTGGTACTCGAGCTCGTTTCTTGTTGCTCTTGATGAAATTGTTTGTTGCAAGATTGTTTCGGTTTGTGTATGCAATGACATTTTCTGATAAAACGTATAAACTTTCTTTGTTCTCTCTTGTTGATTTGTAATGTGAACGCATTTGTTTTACCTGCAACATGTTGTACAGTACTACGTGAGAGATTGGCCGTTGGCTCTGAACTGACTGCTTCGTATCGAAACTACCCTCATGTGCCTCTATTCGCATTTTTAGATAACGTTTTTAGATTAGTTACAGGCAACGCTACGCAGCTTTGTAAACTATTTTGCGCGTACACCTACACGCGCGCACAGGAACAAGTACACGTAAGATTAGCAAATATAAAAGACGTATTAACAATGAACAAAATAATAGAATATAGAATAAATATTTTAATAGGTAAATAGCGCATTCTTTTTATATCTTTCTAGTTATACAAGAAAGTTTTAAACATTTTAAGAAACTTAAAAGACGCCATTGTCATTTTATTGAAAATATTTTTTCCCATAAGGAACAATCTTTTAATTCTATAAATGGTTTATTGAATCTACGTATCCGCATTGAAGGGTCTTTAGAAGTTTCTAGGCGTCCTGAAGTGAATTAGCAAGCAAGTTGAGTCGGAGAGGACGAGAAAATTATGACGATGAGTGTCACGCATTGCCATCAGGATGAGGGCTATGAGCAATGGAAGCACCAGTTTGTGAATAAACAGGTTAAATGAGGTGATTGTCGTCAATTTTCTAATCTAAGCAATTTTGTTCCTAACGGGACTAACGTTTGAATGTCATATTAAGGTACTAATTGCTTGCGTTTAAAATAAAATTAGTGTGAGGCGGAAGACTGGTTTTAGGAATAACGCGCGGCACTAATTAAAGGCGCATCTCCTGTTGCTTTTGACGCGTTTTGATGCGTGCTCGATATCGTAACTGGTGTTCAATAATAAAATAAATACTCTTCTATAACTGCAAATATAAATCCAAAGAATAACTCTTATTTTTTTCACCTATATCAAAAAGTTTTGTCGTATTGTAACATAAATACATGTAAGTATATGTACCGATAATTAACTAATTGTAAAATATTTCTAACTTATAATGCAACAATGAAATGTGTAATCTTGAAACAGATCATGGACATCAATATTTGTTTCATAGATCAGTTGATTACACATATTATATTAAATTAAAACATGAATGACGGCAGTATTAACAAATATATCTTCTACGAGTACAGATTAATATAGCAAGTGCTTACACAAAAGTTTCAGTAAAACTTGAAAATAATAGAATTTAAAACCAAAATCACGAACAATTTGGAATGAATGAAAAATAATCACTGTATAAAAGATTCAGTAAACAATTGAAAGTTAAAGATATTGTATTTGCAGCGCAACATTTTAAGACAAATAATAGAACTTTGATGTTTTACGTTTTTATTTTCCTTTTGTTTTAATATAACGAATTCCGAGAGTGTGCTGTTTGAAACTATCATTTAGTACGCATTGTAATGATCGGATTTTATATTTTCCATAAAGTCCAGTGTAGGTAGCAATTTGCCGCACACTGACGTGGTGCAGCGTGGGCCATTATAGATACGACTTTATCACTCGGAATAATGCGGCGTAATTATTAGGTTGTACTGAGTATTTTGTGGCGATACAATCAATTTTATTTTTGGTGCTATAATTTACTTGTACCTATGTATCAGATTTTGTACAAAGTAGGATGAAGTATGACAACTTTATAAAATAACTTTCCGCTGAACTATGAGCGAAGTCTTCATTGGCAAGGGTGTTCGCCAGAAGCTTCCTGTGAAGTTCCTTATGTTCGCCAAATTCCTAAGTTGACGAAATTCCTATCGCCGGGATTCAGTCGAGTTCCGAGATGATTTCCAGAAGAGGTAGAAATTTGTGTCAAATAAACATTTGTTCGCGGATTATGGTTATTGGAGTTGTTTCTAATACACAATACGTAAGTTTGTAAACTTGTAATCCGATATCAAACAATAATCTTCCTACAAAATTTTCAGCTTAGCGTCGGTTAGAAATTGTATTGGACATTTTCCCCTGGCCACCATAACACATGAATCGCGCATACCATAAGCACAATTGAATTTTCGTGCGGGCAGCAGCGGGCGGGTTAGAACCCTTTAGCTCCGCTGCGAACTACACGCACAATCTATTACATTATACGTCCTACACAAAGTTATGATCGTGGTTACTACTAATATTATATATGGGAAAATAACTGCCTCTATTGTTTCGCTTTCACGTCGTTTTACACCTTAAATAAGAAAAAACTATATGAAGCCGCAAGCAACTTAATACTTGTATTTGTTCTTGTTATTATTATCTTTATATATTTAATTCTACTGTGAGTGTGTTTGTCACTGAATTCCTCTTACACGCTGAACCTAATTGAATGATTTCTTTGAATGGTTTAGATTCACAAATCAGCCCGGCAGATGGCGCCGTAGTATCTAGGTTATTTATCTGTACTCTAACTAAACAGCTTATTTTGGTTTTGAAATATTTGTGGAAGTTCAGGGGAGGATTAAAAGTTAAAAAAATGAAAAAAAACGTAGTCTTACGGTACGAAGTTCGCCGGGTCAGCTAGTATTATTCTATATTTTTAAAGAATTGTAACTTGGTAATGTCAAAAGATCACATTTGCAATAAAATGTATCTGCCACGGATAACACAGTTTATCAGAGCTCGCAATACCCTCCCAGGTTTCAAACCTGGGATCTCTTTTTAATAATAGCAATCATCCAACGATCCCTCACTGTGCCACCACACACCACAACACCACATCCTGTGGGATGTTGCAACACGAATCCGCACATCCCCGCATTCAAAAACAGTCCTTATTCAATAAGCTGTAAAGTATATATTTATTTGTTCTTCAGACTGGACATCAGGTAGAACTCCATATATGCTTCTATTGAATGTTGAACGAGAATATGACAATAAAATCTGTGTAACTTAATTTAATTAAACTTTGAATAATTACGACTTTCTAGTTATTATGTGAAATAAGAACCTATAGAAATTCTTTCTATTGGATCGTCTGTTTTCTTTCGGATACACATTTTGTCTGGAAACTGTTCAGGCTTCTTCTAAGCTAATGCTCTTTACCATCTATGGCTACATCGCCACTTACCACCAGGTGGGATACCACTTACAATAAATAAAAAAGCTTAAATTTTCTGTTAATTATTTAAGACTTAAATTTTGTTATTAACGTACACAATAAATAATGTATAAGTTCTAATTAGTGCCGCCCCTGAACAGACAACTTCTTATCAAAATATAAAAAGCATTATCAAAATATAAAAAGCAAATAGTAAACTATCTCCAATTCGCAGCTCAATGATAAATAGTAAATGCATACACGAGTTCTTAAACGCGCCGAACATCCGCATAATATGTAAAATCAGTGAATTTTAGGCCTATAATTCAACGTTCGATCTTCCACGAATAGTGGGTTAGCGGAGTTTCGGACAAAGGTCATTATTTACCGCCGTTTGTCCAGCACTCGTGTGTGCGTGTGTGCCGATGTGTGGGTACGTGTCTCTGTGTACCGATGCAAGATCGATACATCATGATGCAGTTTTTTGTTCAATAAAGTTCTTGGCATTGTATAAAAATGTGAAAAATCATTAAATGACAAATGAAATAGGCTCTTATTTGAACAATATAGACGACTGCGATCAGACGCTGGGATTTACTGCTTCATGTGAATTTTTATTAAGGCCTTTCTTAGGTAAAAGGCTAATATTGTTTTTATACACATATAAGGTAGAAATTGACATAAAGCAGTTAGCGAATTTGCAATATATTTTTATCACTTTTAAGGGTACTATTGTAGTACAATTTTTTTATTTACAATATTTTTTTATCACTCTTAAGGGTACTATTGTAGTACAGTTATATTGGTAAGTAAAATTCATTATATAATAAAGTACAGTAGAATAAGAAAACTAAAAAATAAGATATTCGAAGTTGATTTTTATCTGTGATTCTTACAAATCTTTCCGAAAGTAAAACTCCTACGTAATCCCTTCGACAATCCAAGGTGCGTGGTATCGAAAAAGGAAAAGTTATATTTATTATAGGTACGGAGCAATATATAATATTTAAAATAATACCTTGTAACGTTTTAAATATTAACTTGTTAACTAAGCTGTGAAAAAAAAAACTAAATTATCTGGATGAGGTATTCTACCCTTGATCAGCGCGGTGAACCATCCTAAATCCTCTCATTCTGAGACCCGAGCGTAGTCGGAATATTATGGATCATGATATCAGGACTATCCGCTCTTTACCCAATACCTGGCCCTCACACAGTGCGAGGTCGGGCGAATCTAAATTCATGAGTACGAACCCGATTAGACCGGCGTTGGTTCACGCATCTATGCAGTTTCGTTAGATAAAACGCTCATCTATCGTCCAGTTAATTGTTTATTGCTACATTAATGCACCGGCTTCGATAGCCTGAATAATGGTGGGCGCACAACGCCAAACACAGGATATTCTGCGATCTTAAACCTATGTATTTGTTCCGGCTAGTGAAAATTTTGGTTATGTGGTCATGTTTTTATAACTAAAAATTAAAATTAATTTTATTTTTACAATAACATATTTTGTTGTGGAAGACACGGAGAACACAAATAACCCGAGAACTAACGTCGATCAGTCATGTAAATATTTGTCCGAGCCGGGTATTGAATACGAGTACGCACAGTAATTTAGTCGATACTTGTATGTACATAGAAAGGGTTTTATTACATTCGACCTTAAACATAAACTTAAGGAAGTGCTGATGGATAACGCACAAACTCCTCTCTTACTCTCACTGTTAGAGCGATAGCTATCTAACGATAACCGCGACCATTGACTTTAAAGCTGAGAAATGTTCATCACAAGCATGCACAGAACTAGCGAGCGATCCGAACGCGTAAAATACATAAGCAATTGAAAAGCAATTCGTTGATAGGTACAATTGCCGACCAACACCGGATACCACCCAATTGCCGTACGGATATTATTGATCTTTAGTATACGTTCGTCCTATTAGCATGCGCCTACGTCACTCGACTGCGGCTAATCAATTACTACCTTGGAATTGAGTCGGGATTGTATTAGTGTTATTAATATTGCTTGGATCGAGACGCAAGGGACTGGCGACGCGATCGATACAGAATAACCATGTATTCTGGTTCATATTGATGATTTATGTATACGTATACATGTAGTGAACATGTTCATATTAGTTTCAATGAACAATGAATAAATGTAGCCTGGCAATGGGCAGCGTCAGATGCGATTCTCGACTTGGGCCGAGGCGAGAAGTAAATTATAAAAAAAATGTATTCGGATCAGGGGTTTTTTGTGACACAAGGAATCCTAGTATCAGTCGCTTCAAGGATAATAATGAAAATATTAACTACAATTGCCATCATGTTAAAAAAGTTTGTAATAACGAAAAAAAATCGCAATTTTAAATCCTCAATACAATAAGTGCAATATGATGGAAAACACAGATAAAAACTGTATAAAACTAAATACGGTAGAACAAAAGGACAGGATAATGGGTGCAGGAGATCTTTACTTGTATATCGTATTGTTTCGAGGCGCGGTAAAAATTATCTAGCACCGGCTGTATTATAGACAAACACCTGGAAACAAAAGGCCGCCGGCTTTTGTCGTAGGCCCGCTACGGCGTAGCGCGTCGTAGGCAATCAGTGTGGGACGGGTGGGCAGGTAGCACGGTCAACTCGTAGCGCTACGTTTCTATAGGTTTTTAGGGTGTCGTAGAATATTAGGTATACTTATGGTCTCGCTCTTTGTCCGTTCGTCTGTCTGTCCGCACTCTAGAGATCCTTAGTAAATATTAGAAAGATGTAATTTGGCTTGGACGTTAGTACTTAGACGTCGTAATAAGTTTAGTTTTTACAATAAAAGTAGCTTTTGTTATTACAGCAAAATTCATACTAATAATAAAGAGAAAAAAATGTATTTTTGTATGTTTTTATGAATAAACTCAAAAAGTACTGATTCGATTACAAAAATTCTTTCGCCATTAGAACGCTAAATGCTGAGTGATATAGGCTATATAAATATCTAGAAAAAATAGTATAATACGAGTATATAAAGACAATAAAATGATGAACGGGCGGGCGCTCGGGCACTCGGGTGGCGCGGCGCGTGATATGCGGAGTACAGGGCATATGAAAATGTATTTAATTAACCGTATCATACATCCGCAAGTAATTCACTTATGGCATAGGGCAGCATTTTGACCACCACCCACCACCACGACCACGCGGACGAAGCCGCGGGTAAAAGCTAGTATACTATAAAACCCATGTTGCAATAATTGCACATTACAGCGAGACAGACTGTAATCCCCCTGTAATCCGACACGCCTATCAACGTCGAGTTAAAAAAGGGGAAAATCTTACAAGATAGCTAATTACTTTTATTCAAAAAACTGGCGCATTTCCGGGAGACCAGGCATATCCTATAATCCGACAAAATCAATATAACGCAGAACGTTCGTCGGATTACCGCGGTCCAACAATATATAGCATAAGTTGATATATTATTATTTCGTACAACTAAGCCAATCAATTACAAGGTAGTGCGATCACGTAAAACTTCTATCTGAATATTTGACATTTCACGCGTTGAACGACAGCCTCATATCGAATTTCATAGCCTAAATACCAAAACAACATTCGCAATTACTAGAATCGTCTGATATCGATATTGCCGGTAAGGTGCGAATATTCCGCAGAATACGTCAAACGACATACAGACACCGGTGTTATTTGATGTAACGGTATAATTTCTGACTTTTGAATAAAATTGGATTCCTCATATTTTAATATGTAAGTCTTGTCATTAGTTTACTAGGAATTAGAACAGTTAAAAAATATGTTTAAAATAGAATCCAACATCCAGATATAAACATTTATTTATGTAGACAAAGTATCCGAATAAAAAATAAAATAAAAAATTATGCAAATAGATTTTCTGGTGAAAAATATTCATACTATCATTAGAAAATACCTACATAATTTATCGTCAGCTTATAAAGAGTGATAACATTTCTGAAGGGGTTATGAACGGCTATGTAGGCCAGGTAATAGTGATCTTTCCTGACAAGCGAGAGGTGCCGGGTTCTATTATCGGCTGTGACAAGAATAAGTACAGCGGTGCGATATAACAACCTTTGTTTTTTTCGTGTCATTTGGGGCATTTATTTGTCTTTTTCGTCTTGAACGGAGATAAAAGAAACTAGGAATATAAAGCAGAAGCCTTCATCACGCAGTAGGATTTACAAACTTCTACGTCCATCGGCATCCATCAAAGAACGTGTAAACGAGACAAAACATCCAAAGAGTGAAACAGCTGGAGCACGGTGAGAAAATCAAAAGTATTATTTACTTAGAGGGGCGCGGGAGACATAAAATCCGTATAAATAATTCACGCGCACCATTACCTCGCGAGGCAAACGGAGCTGAGGAAACTACGCTCCTAAATATTTGAACACAGGCGTTATATGTATTGCAATTTTCATTAATCATTAATGTGGATGCCTGCTCGTGGCCCTGCGTCCGACAAGCGCTATACATAACTTATGTCAACTCGGCAATCTCCTAATCTGGGAGTAACTAATATTGTATGTATGAGTATAATATTTAACGCATTATGCTCGTATAGATAGCTTCCGCTTCATATTGCCCTGCATTACTTATAAGCTATCTCCAACGGTCGAGTCGTGTAAAAATATCTAAACCTTTAACGTGATTATGTTTTGTGTTCATATATTTTTTAGGATTTGTTGTTGTACTAGCAGTGACATAAGGTCTCAGATCCAATCCTGCGCACATTCCTAATTTCCCGAAGTTGTGGTGAGCTTACAAATTAATTATCACTTGCTTTGATAAATGAAATATTGTGGAAAACTTTCAAACCTTAGACTTTCCTATAAAGTTTTCAAAAATCTACAAATCTACATTTAGCTGCCGTGACAGACTAATTCTCACGTAAAAAAGCTTGTTAGTATTAATCCTAATTAGTAACTTATCGACACATATTTTAACTATAGCCGTTAATTATTTCCACGGCTTTATAAGAAATAAGTATTGTAAGCTACTTCCATAGAAATATGATTGAATATTTAATTATCAAGGACTGTATATTGTGAAAAGGTCACGAATATTTGATTGAATAAATAAATATTTGGCAAGGCCAGGCTCCGTAACCGGCAGGCGTCTGCATAATGAATGTAAATAGTGCGTTCTGCTAATCTAGGGAACCCTGGAATTGTATGACTACTTGTCTCGAGCTACAGTTTCCTTGCCCACTGCTGGGATTTTCGTTTAACACTCGCACCTTCCGTTCTTTAATCATCCTTCATTTTTTTTCTCTGTCATAATACCAACAACGTTTTCAGGACGTATGTGTCATTATTGACCATTATGGCCCACTATCGAGTACGGGTACCCCAACACTGAGCATACTCCACAACTCTGTTTCAGTGCGGATTGGTGGAAGGGTTGGCAACCAACCCAAATGCTGGAGCTTAACGATTACTATCTAGTTACAACAGCCCGGACTGACGGCTTTACGTGCTCTCCAAAACACAGAAGCACCTATGAAATTTTTGCCACTAGCGGTCACCCATCTTCCTACTGACCGCGTCCGCTGTTGCTAAAATTTTATCGATCGTAGCGATCGAAACAACCCGCAGGACTATGAACGCTTCAAATTATCGACTTCTACTTTCAACGATGTTTCTACTGCTTCCCGTTCCACGTCTTCCTCTCTCTGTTTGTCTCCAATGTTCTCCAAATGGCCCTATTTCTATTTTGCTGAAAACGCTCTTCTACAGCCATGGTGATCCCAACTTCCATGGGTGGATATGACGTGTTCTACTTTTTTGCCTATTTATGGAAAAGCAAACCGCTATAGTTAAAAATATAAAGTGCCTATGCCACTAACTTGTAACGAACCTTTTTGTATATACGTACATATATCTTATACCAATACAAACATAGGTTTTATTAGGTTCCAGAAAACCTATGAATAACAATGACAATAATAAGTGAGGGGATTTTTGGGACGATATCCTAACGATGTACATCAAATATACCCTAACATATGTACCTACTGTATCCAATTTTTGAGACAAATTTGTTGTGTTCCGGAACAGCCGGCCTTGAGTATGTTGTGAAATCAACAATGGACGATTGGTTTCCGTCCACCGCTTCAAATAAAGGTAAATCCAGGTCATTGCGTTTTTGGATTTTATAAATTAAACTAATCAAACAAGAAATAGATAACTGTAACTACTTTTTCATTACATATAGTGCATATTGGAAGATAACGTTAATGATGTCAGTAAAAATCCAAGTTTTCAACAGAGCCCCAAAGACATACAAATCGGAAATAAGTCATAACTTAGCAACTTTCTGATCCCTGTGAAATATCACAACTATCACCATCTCAACCGTAGTTGACGTAGACTCCCGATGTTTTCCTTCAAAATGCTTAAAACGTACATAACTCCGTAAAGTCCCGCGCGCCCTGGGATTTGAACCCGGACCCTCCGAGTAAGAGGCCGAATTCTTGAGCACTATCACCGCTTCAACTATACACAGTAATAATTGGCTTATAGTTTTCAAGTTAATGGTTACTTTCTGATTATAAAAATTAATGAATTGAAAATTTACTTACACCCTTTATATTTTATATTTAGTATTTATAAAAAATAAAGGTAGAAGATTTTAAAAGACAAAAATGTTACAAAATTTTGCAGAATTAACTTAAGAGATATTTTTTTAGTATCTTAGTTATTCAAATTTCTGTTCTACTTTCACAATTTAAAAACATTCCTGTTTTCACAGGTTAGAAGTCGAAAACGGATTTAGGAATAGGTCGGTTGTAATCCACGAACAAACCTTTCGTATTGTATCTCTATCACTATTAGCCTCTAGCTACTAAAATCACATTTCCGACAAAAACGACCTACAGTGTACAGGACTAAATGTCTTTTTACAATGACTGTACACACAGCTCATTGTCGGGTAAAGCGAAGTTGTCTATTGTCGTTCTGTAAAGTTTGAGTTATCGACAAACAGATACCGTTGACGCTGCGTTTGTTGAGCGGACCTTTGACGGACAGAAGAATAACCACGCGACTCCCATGACCGAGCACTGAGGAACATTGGTAACGATACATAGATAAAACTTGTTTCCGTGTGTTTTCATTCTGTTTGTGACGGACCTGATAAACCGACTTTCGTTCGTGACTGCGATTATACAATACAATTAAATCAGATCGGTGCTTCATTAACTCCGTCGAAATTGTGTTGATTGACCCTGATTAATCGGTTGCTCGACCCAAAAAGCCCAACTTCCAGGTATCATAATAGGTGACATGGTTTTACAAACCCAACTACAAAGGTATATATGAATTAATATTTCCTGTTACAGTATTATTATTTGGTAGTCGAGCGCTAGCTTATTGGATAAAAAAAAAATTGTCGTATTCTGTTGAGTATCGATAATTAAAGTTTAACTACTGCGGCGGAATGAAATGAAAATCATCAAACAGAGAATATATAAGAAAACTTTCTGGCAAAAATGTGATATTAGAGGTAGTTGTGAACAAATAAATTATTACCGGTAGGTTCTCTGAGGCCGCACAAAACAATCAGTAATGACGTCGGACCTACCCTCGAGTGGGTTAGGGCTCTCCACACTCGCGGCGTTCCGACCGCCCGTTACACGTTACAGAATAACTGATCTATTTAACAGCTCCATAATGTGAAACAGGCATTCATTTTAGATTGGATATCGACGACAGAAAACACTAAGGGCGTAACTCTTATTGATTTCACTGAAAACAGTAAGGGCCTAAATCCTATGAACACACTAAAAAGTTAAACGTTTCTGTTTTCATTCATAACTTGTAAAAGTCACGCCCTTTTATGGAAATCAATAATGCATAATTATTGCGAATTAACATTTAATGGAGTTGAGCCCTTATTAATTACACACCCATACCATCTTCTCGCTACTAGTAACCCACATCGAGCTGGATCGTGATCCTGCTGCGGCCTATCAGTATGAATTTATAAAATATAACAAAAATTTAAGATACATAATTGAGTTTAATAAAAGCATATAGTACCATAAACGTTGGTAGTCACAACTTCACTAGTAATTTTGCCCAATCTGCAGCTCTCTGTTTAGGTATTGGACATGATGTGGTCAAAGCGACAAAGGGAGCGTTGAAAGGTGAATTGAAGAGGTGAAATAGCTGTCTCGTCTCTCAATTAGAGCAAATTAATGCGAACGTGCAAGTACAGTCGCAGTATATCATCATAGACAACGGTGCTAGGGGCTCGGCCCCACGTAAATACTATCGATGATTACAAATTAGTTGACTATATTTTAGGTACATTCGAATTCGAAATGCATTTGTGTTTAAATTGCATTGAATACATTTTTAATTAATTTAAATGTTTGAGTATGAGTTCATATTATTTATAGCGGTAAGTGACCGTAAGCCGTAAGAACTCCTTGGGAGTTTCTTGCTGCTTCGTACAAGACACTCACTGTACAGATTTCTTTCGCCTTTCTAAGACGTCACGGTGTTGTATTCACTTTACGTTTATAAATTTATTTGTGGTTTAATACATGATATTACTAGCTTCTGATTCGCGCGTGATCTAATAAGGCATTATATATTTATTATTTTTTATGTTTATTAAAATAAATATAACATCACTTTCAATTAATGATGTTTGCTTTATAATGTGAAGTTCCTTTTAATAATTACTATAAAAATACTACAAATAGTAAAATCGATAATTACTAATCATTATGCATATGAACATGTATTTCGCAAGGAGACACAACGGACACCATAGCATGAATAACGATGTACGTTTATTCAAACGATCCGCATTACCGAATACTCGAATATAACGGGTCCCTCTCAAAACAATGCAGACCAGCCAATCCCGCTGAATCATCAAACACACAGAAGGTACCTACACTCATTTGCTTAGCGTCCGTTGCATTCAATTTCTCGCAGAATTCACTATTAAGTTTCGACTACTAATTTCGAACTACCTCCATGAGATCACGAACGTTTGCAATACTGGATTCCCTTTTAACTAAGGTACGGTACGTCAAAACAAACGTGTACATTCGTTTCGCCGTGCGTTATATCTCACGCTGGGGATTTCTAATCTGTTCCCGTATTCGATTGGTATACGGTTGGTAGTATTATTAGTGGATTATCAGCAGGTCTGGACGAATTTCGATCTAATATGTCAGTCTCTTGAATTGTGATTCAGTCGGGCGATTCTGTTTTGCCCGCACGTTTTGGGATAACTTTAAAAAAGAACTTCGTACTGTTGGTTATGGTCAATCCACCTCAGTGCTCCAATAGGGATCGGTGGAAGGATGAGTCAACTGAAGTTTTGTTTTTTTTTTATTCCATAGACCTCGAACATTCTTTATCTAACGAAGACAGCCATATCCGAACTGGAAGTACGGAATTAATCTAGGTCCTATTTCTCTTACCAACCCCGACCGTCGAATTACTTAGGGGTGTCCCACTCGTATTGAATACAGTGGCAAGACAGTGCCCTTGGTTGAGAACTCGGTACCTACAATGTAATTTTTACATTTTTCTACATCTAATTCTATATTAATTTGCTTGCTGGCTCACCATTATATACAATTAGTAGTAACAAGTAGTAGTCGTTTTCTGCACTCCTTCTCCGTGTAAAGGTTAACTGTGCCAAATTTCATTCTTATATAAAAGTAAATTTTAATTATAACCTTTAACCAGTTAACCTTTACACGAAGAAGGATATGTATATAGATTAACTAAATTATAATTGTATGATCTTAAAGCCTATGGGTAAAGCATAGCGTGTCAAAGAGTTAATCTTCTTCGCCATATTCCTTGTCCTTTTGGTGGTGTACTATCCTTTAACGATTTCTTCAAAATCACCTTGTTAATTAATTAAAAAAATTACTTGATTGACATTTGCACAAAAATTTGTATTTCGTTCCCAGAAAACCGTATTGTGATCGAGATTTGCAAGCGACTGGTCACTGGTATAGGAAGTATTGTGTGTAGCTGCACGTAAACACGGGCGTGGGGAGCGCTTTGCAATTCCGATTCATTATGTATATAGAGCGGCCGATTCGGACGGATGCGTCTTTGAAACGTGATGTGCACGCTCGCTCGCTTGCGCTGCGGATATTAGCAGTTTGCGCTGGAAGAGATCGCTTTAGGACCCATTGTTCAATGTCATTGCTGCCCATGACTGTCCCACTACTGGGCTAGCCTTCTCTTTCGATGTGGACAAGGCTATAGAAAAACACGGTGGCCAAGTGTGGAAAGTAGACTTGACACAACTTCAAGAAATTTATGGAACTCTCAGGACTCCTTGCGATTTGTTCACCAATACATTCGATAAATACGAAAACTTGTAATATGCAAATCCTACTAATTTTATAAACGCGAAAGTTTGTGAGAATAGATAGATGGATGTTTATTACTGCTTCACGTAGAAACTAACTAAACTGAATGAAATTTAACACATAAGATAGTTTTAATCAGCACACAACGCGGGCGAATCCGCGCATGGACCTTAGTAACATATAAAATTATAGATGGATGCATATTATGCGCATAAAATGCATGAATATTATGCGCTACATAGCGGCTATTCTAAGTTTAGAATCTAATTTTAGAGCAAACCAGTAGCAAAACCAAGTTATTAAGGGATAACAGGAGTGAAAATATTAGTATTCAACAAAGTGCAATTTGGATAGCGGAAAATGTAAGGGCCAAGTAAATAAACAGATTAGAGCGAACTACGGAACTAATCACAAGCCATTCGATCAGTTGTACCTATCGATTTAAATTTGAATGAACTGGCTCATAGCCCGGCGGCGCGTGTCTATCGCATGGATTGCGAAAGTTAAGCAACAAGTTGAAGTCGATGAAGTGAGCGCTTGTGGCAATTCTTGAGCTTCTGTGCTATAGAAGACACGCTGCCGTCGGTCTTGGTTCTTAAGCCATTAAACCTTGATCTGGCTTAAAACTTCCGATACTTAGCCTTTCTCCCAAAAACAGAGTGAAGTATAGTGTAGGCCTCGTCAGTTATGATATCCGTGTAGTAACGGGTGAAACCAGATAGTACATGGCACAAATATTCCAATATTACTAATTCTACACTGTTCACATGCGAATTTAGCTCGCAGGCCAGTTTATCTGACAGGTGGTATAATCTAATTTCGATATTCCCATAGCTACGGTATGCGGACGACAGGGCACTTGTCTAATTGCGACTATATCTATAAAACTTTTATAATATTTCGTTTCACCTATTCTCATGTCTTTTTGCAACTTTTGCACACTTATTCCCGGCTTGTACACTTTTTTGCCCCACTTGGAAGTGTGAGGCCTTCGTGCGGTTTAACTTAAATTTCTGACCTCTCCACAATCTGCACTGGAGCATCCTGGTGGAGTATGCTTTAGGTCTTTAGTAACGAGGAGAGACCCGCGCTGTGTAGTAGGCCAAAGATTGAAGCCAGAAATGAGTATTATAAGGAAAAAAAAATAGTCTGTTTTTTGTAATATATTTATTCATAAACTATTAATTTTGGAAATGATTTCGCCAAAAAATTTAAGGAGTGACATAGGCTATATATTTATATACCTAATCCCGGAAAATAAAAATCATTTTTCCTGGCTACTGTTTTCCAAAGCTAGGGTAAAAAGACGATTGGCCCATTAGTATCAAAAACTTAATTTATGCAACCGAAGCAAGGGCAGTTTCTAGTATTGTATAAGACGATGCGCCAGCAGTAAGTGATTCACGCGGTATACGGTGCCTAATATTCCGGTTTAATCAAGTCAGCTCTCAAAGGGCGCAGTTCACCAAATCAATTGGTTAGTCCATACTCTGTTTGACTCCTAACTTCAGTACACCCACTTCAGTACACTTGAGCTTGTTGAATACATATAAACACACAGTTATATATCACAGTGACGGCGAAGTGAGGTACCTCGGGCTTGATCGTGGCAGATATATGTTTATTCTCGGGTCTTCCCACTATTTATAGCATCTGATAAACGTGCGTCTACTTTTGTTAGACTTTATGGATTTTAAATAAATAAATGTTAAGGGTATATGAAAATACTTCGCCGAAACAGATGTAATTCGTGACAGTGTATCAAATTGAAATGATAATAAGATAGAATAAAGACAATAGAAAAATCCTATAACAATAATTGCATTCTTGGGAAAACCTAGTTATTATTGACATAATTATTTTAATTGGTTTTTATAATTCAATAGATTTTTTTATTACGATATTCTTTTATTTATTGTAACAATCTTAAATTATTAACTTGATTCTTAAGAAGTTTATAACAAGAACGTACTCCACCACGCTGCTCTAATACGGATTGGTTTTAGTTTGTATGCCGCCCTTAGGCCTCTGACATGGCTTAACGATCGCTACAACAACCGGGACCGACGGTTTTACGTGCCCTCCGAAGCACTGCAGCGTTCGTGAATTTTTTGCCACTAGCGGTCACCTGACCGCTCCCGCTGTAGCATAACTTTTTCGATCAGTTACAATCGAGACCAACCTCCGGGCTATGTAAATGTATGTACATTATTAGAGATATTTTATTCATATTTGATTAATTAATCGACAGCATCTATTTGCGTTTTATTAAAACTGACAGCTAACGCTATAAATTTCACTTAGTTATACAAATGAATAATAATGTAATATTATTTGTAAGTAAAATCGGTAAGACATTTTCGCACGTTTCACAATTTAATTTAGTGTCTGTTAAACCTTTTTGGCCGATGACACTACCAGCTGATGTTAAAAAACTTTTATTAAACTTCTCGCTAACAAAAGACAGATTGCATTGATACATGTACATAATTTCAACATTTCTTAAAGTTAGATGAAATCGATTATTTGAAAATGTAATCTTGATTAATCGATTCCTTGACCCACAAAACTTTGATATACAGAAATAGGCTGTTTTGTAATCTTTAATATATTCCGCTGCTTTACAAAGTATTTCAAATTAAGTTAAGCCATAATCTCAACTCGCGTCGATATTTTTGGCCCAAAAACACCGAACTGAAACGAATTCAGTAAACCTTCGGCAATCGCAAATAATTCGCACAGAGGCTTTTACGTGAAAATAGATTATACATCTCCGCCGTATATTAGATCGAACCACAGATCCAAAATGAACCGTCGTGCCAATTCGTGGGCCGGCTAGCCAGCCTAGCCGGTGCGGCTAGCTTCGCAAATCAAGTTTGCCGCTGCACATCCCTTGATAATTTGTTCTAATTGAAATTCAAGTCATTCACACGGTCAACCGCCGTAATCGAATATCCCCGAAACACGCCCTCCATACGTCTGATGCATGCTCGAAACTCGCAATATTATGCATGGCTGTAGTTTCAACTCAGTGTGGTTTCATAACTAGGCCTAGGCCTGTACCATGAGAAGGGAATAGTGAGTTCATATGAGATCCTGGAGCTTCGTCATATTCATCAAACAAATCGTCCGGATTCGAATTTCGACCTCTACCACGGTGCTTCAAACCCTTGTCCTAAATATGTATCTTCATAACTAGGCCTAGACTTCTACCGTGCAATGGTAATTCTCTGTGGATGATAAACCAAGCGGCAGGAGTTGTCAAGGCGCCATTTGCCACAAAATTTTCTCCTACACAGATAAAACCTGCTATCACTTAACTCGCCCTGTTACTTATAGTCACCTAGACTACCAGATCGTAAACGGTTCATGTGCATAAAACTAATGTATTTCATTATAGAATATGAATTCAGGCATCATGAAATCCCTAAAATATTGTCCAATTTAATCGACAGTTTTTAATAATCGATTTTAAAATCGATTTTTGAATTGAACGCTTTATACTAAATTCTGTGATTGACTCGCCACATCAAATAGTCACCTCACTTGAATTAATCCTGTTAATTAAGTATCTGTACTAATTAATGCATCTACGCGAATTAGATATCCTAATTAGAAGATACAATTCTATTAATTAGTATCTAACTACATTATACTTTACAATGCAAGATATCGAGAGATTTTAAACTATAATTAATATTGACAAGATGCTCTTCTCTTTTTTCCCCCGTCATTTAGCCATTCTCCTTCCCATTCTTCTTCTATCATCCATCCTGAAGTACTATGTCGTTGGTGTATGGGATCATTTGATATTGATTCCGGTTACTTTAGCTATATATTGAACCCCTTGTTTCCATCTTCCCCGCACGTGTGGTCTATTACTTTCTTCCTCGCAGACATCTTAGTAACATCCCAGTCTGGTGTTGTTGAAGTCCATTTAAGTCCAGACTTTACCTGTGTCACGAGTAGCATATCTGTATAGTATAGTAGCAGCTTGTCTGTATAGTTACAGTAATTATTTACTTGCTGCTAAATTATTAGTTTATCTTTTAAGTTAGATCTAATTAAGTTAGATCGCTTCCCTAAAAAAGACTACGTCGATACCATACTGCAACTGAAGAACTACATATAGTGAATATAAGCACCTAGTGATTTTGTCGCGACTAGTAATTCTCTACACAAATAATACGAGTACATTTCCAAACAATTGAGGATTTAACATAACATCAATTTGGATTTTTTATTTTTTGTAGGTGAGGTTTTAAGTGAGTGGCGTTTAACTAACCGACAAACTGCACGGGCGGGTTATCCGGATAATCGCCTGCAGCAAATAGGGGATCAAACTCGATGAAAAAACTACCCGTACAGCGATGACGTTGCGTTCAAACCGCATTGTGCGATGTAGCGGGGCCTACCGGGCCCGAGTTGCGTTCGAAATCGTGCCCGTTAACAATTCACGCGCCCCGGCCCGAGCGTGCTCGAGGCCCCGTTCAAACTAAAGACAGCGGTTCGACTAGCGAATAGCGAGTAGTGGAACTTTAATGAAGTACTGATTTGAAAATCGATGAAATAAAAAATGTTTGCAATTAAATCTTATACAACCTTCGTAAAGAAACAGCCCGATTCAGAATGACTAGACCAGCTACCTCAGGAATGAACTTTAACATAAGATAATATCCAACACCTAAGTAGTTCACTATACAACGTCCAAACTACACTTCAGTTTTCATGTTTTATAATGAATATATGTCATTTCTATTTCACATATTATCCTACTCCTATTTTGAAATGAAGTCGTAGTAGTGTGTATGGATTGTATGCAGTTGACGTAAGTCTATAGTCACACCAATCCCACATAGTAAGTCGCGATGATGTTTGAGATCTTGGATGCACTAACATACTCGTTTCGAAGGCTCCCACACTACAAGTAGGCGGGGACGCCGACGCAAGGAAGTTAGTCCATTGCTTCGCGCATAATGGATGAGGAAAAAAACCGCGAGACTCACGGGATGTTCACACCATAAGGATGGATGTATGGCTTTACGGCGACAATTTAATCAATAAGTTGAGATGCATTAGAGCAATCAGATGTGGGATGTAGCCATTCATGAAATTCGAATAAAGTGAGTATAATCTATATAAAATAGTATATAACAGGACCTTAAAAACTCTAAAAGCAGAGCAAGAATAAATTGAATGGGTATGATGACAGTAATTATAATTCTTGCAATTATGACTAGTGGTATACTAATATGTTTAAGAGTTTATATTTCATACATTAAATTTTAAAAACTGTAAATGAAACTATACAAGAACGTAAAGCGAATATAATAAAACGAATATTTAAATTTATTTTATGAATAAGCAACTTTTTATAAAAAAGATGTGAGTACAAAAATTACGAGTATTTTTTCAAAATCCTCAATCATTCATCGCGTGGGTTTGAACAGAGCCGAAAGTTGGACGGTAAAAGTTGCGGCGGGGTGCGTGGCGCGCGGGGGAAGGGAGGGGCGGTCCGTCATCGGCATGGGACTAACAGGTTGCCAGATTTGCCACTATTTTTACACGGCCCGTGTACCACCGCCAGTGATGTGACGAAGCGCACCTGTTGTTTGCCGAATTAAACGAAAAACCACACGCTGTCAATGCTGTTGAAAACCAATAACGGACGAGTTTTCAAAGCTAGCCCGTGTTGGTTACAGTGTTGTCGTTAAGTTAAATTGTAAGATAAATGAAATCTATATATGTAATTATCAATGCCACTTTTCGTTACGATTTTATAACTCAAGAACGGGCTCACTTATCCAAACCGACTGTTTAGGCTTGGTTGGACTATTTAGTAGATAGTTTATGTGAAGTTTACTCAAAATCTAGTAGAGAGATTCTTCATTTATCACACTGTTTGTATATGTAAATGGGACTTTACTGTCAAATTGATCCTTCTTCAGTCCACGTGGACGAAGTCGCGGGCGGAAGCTTACATTGTAATTATTATTTCATCTCCAGAAATGTTTCCCTTCGAGGAACAAACTTTTACGTCCTTCCTTTTCTTCTTTAGTTTCCTCCCAATCAGTTGAACGGTTAACACGTTAAGGGATGACAAATATCTTCACAAACTTTCTAATTTAAAATATTAGTACAACAGAATAAAGTAGGATTTTACCAAGTAAACGGAAATTATAGTTATAGTTGAGTAATTACTATAAAAATGATAAGAAATTGTTGTAGGGATAGAGAAAGACGAGGAGCCATTAAGGTGACCCAAAGGCCTAAAAGTCTCATAATACTTTAAAAGAACATCTATTATTCCATTGAATGTTATACACATAAGTATATGTAAGCAACCGTAAAATAGATCAAATGTGTCTGTATAACAAGGAGTCACCAATGTGTTAATACCGGCGCTTTAACCACGTATATCAAATCAAGAATCAATATCAATAATCGACGAATTCGTATCTAAAAATTCAACAACGAGTTGTCGAACCGATTCGAACATAAAACCGATACAAAACTCAACCAAAAAGGAGCACATCACTAAACCACTAACAAGTTTTGGAGTGATTTGAAATAACCCGAGTTGGAACAATTAAAAGGTTTTCGCGGCGGCGCATAATGTTGTCTATTTTAAAACGATCCAGTGTGCACAGGCTTTAGTTCCAACACCATTGCGACGTATTCCGATTGTCCTGTTATTGTAGTGAATAGTTAACCTGACTGCTAAGTTAGGGTTCGATTCCTATCCAGGACTTATTTGTCATGAACATACGTTTGTGTCTGTTATTAATATATATCTAGGTATGTTTGTCAGTTGTTCTGCATAGTATAAGCTAACGCCCAATTTGGCATGATATGGCACCGTGTGAATGCACTAAGATATTAATTTATTTACTTATCATATACATAGTTGCGGACAGACGGCCGTTTATGCTAATTTACGAATGATTTAATTGAGTTACAATTAGATCTTAAAATAATAGTTTGACACATTCACCCAATGACCACCCAATCTCGTTTTGATATGTGTCATTATTCACTTCAGTCTTTATTAATCGCCTCTTGATATTACACTTAATGTTAAGTGCTGGGTTTTTGACAATTGTTTGACTTTACTTAATATTATAAATCTCTTGTTTCTCCACTTCCGATTATGGATTTCGTAGTTATCTTGATAATAAATAAAAACCTAAATGCAATTTCATTTAAAATACAATATTAAAGGTTTAGCAGAATAGACAATAAAATTGTCTACAGAGAATGAAAATTCAATATCAATTTAGTCTCACTTTAGTTGTAATGTTCTGTTATTCAGCAGAATCTTTGGTTGAGTCTATCAACGATTTGTTGAACTGCTGAGATTGCAAAAATAAATTCCACACATTCCATACTTCAGGACTGTTCGATGCAACAAAGATGTAACCTATCAGATAAATATACTTCTTCTTAAAAATGGTTTTCTATAAAAAATCTCCCCGGACGCTATTACTAGGTGCTATTACTAGGTACGTAGTTAGTTGATGGTTACGTGTTTTTGTAGTATCTATTTAATACTTATAAGAATGCCAACATTTTTTTATTTATTTTAATTTCCCATGGTTAAACAGTAGACATTTAGCAATAGGTACAAGCTAATCTCCAATTCAATCACAAATACCCGATTATAATAAGGGAAAAATTAAAACACTCATTATTCTTCATACTCAAGGCCGTCATTACAAGCATTCGAAACTCATCCCAATGTTGTGTACAAAAAGTTGGCATTTGACAGTCGCGTCGAAACACGAGCGCGCGAAGTAATTTTTAATCGAATATTCGTTAACAATTTAATAGCAATCAGTGCACTGAGACCAATATGAAGCGGTAAACACACCAATTTCAACGTTAACGTCACTGGTCTATCAGTATGTCAGTTAACTGGTTAAATGATGAATTAAATTCCGAGTAAAACTCAACCATCATCGGTGTGAAAAAGGGACGTGGGGCCAATTAAAATATCGCGTAGTTCGGATTGGTGCACAGAGTAGCCGCGGTGATAGACAACGCTTGTCATAGAGCAATTACGGGCAGATAGAAACGATTTAGGTGAACTGAAAAGTAAACGACTGGTGCAAAAACAATAGGGTTTGGTTTCTAAACAAAACAACACTGAATTTCAGGATTCGTAAAATTTTGAAGATGTTCAATTTTGTTAGAAATTTATACGTATATATAAAAGCGTATACATATGTATACTTAATAAAAAACACATGACTAATTCTCCATATACTTGATACCAGCAAACATAAGGAGATCATCTTTTACTTCAATATTTTTAAAACATATACCAGATCATATATAGGTGGACTGACGACTTAAAGAAGATAGCAGGTATCCGCTGGATTCAGAACGCTAGCACTCGTCAGAGTGGGGTATATTGGGGAGGCCTATGTCCAACAGTGGACCTTAAAAGGCTGATGGATGGATGGATGGATACCAGATCACATTTTCCGCTAAAATTAAACGATGAGTAATTGGTTTTCTAGAACCCGATCACACATACATAATACACAATAATAGATCATATGATAATACAAAACGAGAAGGAACTAACACGTGTAGTAGGAACCCTTAAAGAGAGTCCAATGTTCTTTAAACTAAAACACGAACTCTTCAATCTAGGAGTTGAGCCAAAACAGATTTGCAATCTGATCTCTATTCAGAGAAAAGGGTAATTGTTGGAGCTTAGCAATGAACAGTCACTACTGGAGTGAAAAAAATCGGATTGTGGTAAAAAATTCTAGATTCAATCTACTATTTCTGGTTTTAGATACAGTCATTTTAATACAAGAATATGCTGTCTTACAACAATAAGAGTTAGACTTCATTTGCACGGAAAGAATCACTTTTAGTCCAGAGGTTCCCAAACCTTTTTTCTCATACATCACTTTCAAAATTGTACCGGTTTCGATGGTGTACCGATATACATCAAAAAAAGTGAAAATTATTAGTACCTATGGAATTCTGCAATTCTTAATTAAAATAAATTGACTAATACGAATATCTCGACTTTCAATTTGTGAACCTCTATTTAGCTTAGTCCGTAGACCGTCGTGTCCCTAGTGGACCTGGGATTAACCTGGACCATTTTGGAAAACTGTCCTTAACAAAGTATTCATTACAGTACGGATAACTTTTAATCAGCTGCGGCTCATACAGAAATTAGAAGTCCGACAACTCAACTTCCTTTCAATGTCACTGTTACATTAAAACAATATGAAACTGTCAAACAACGTTGGTTAAGCTACCACTCGAAGGATACTAATCCAATTACGTCCTCCAAGAGTTGGCGGTCAATATTTAGTTTGAGAGCATACTAGCACTCGAGACAGCAATAACTGGCCAAGCAAACCTAAGGATCTCTCACTGAGAGGGTTCGAGGGATAGTTGGATGATAATATTTACTTCAATTGCGGAAATGCAATGGATATATCGGAAATTATAGATTTCATACAATGTCTGGATGAGATCGGACGAATAATTAAGCTATGTCGGTAGTTAAAGTGCGTTTCCGAAACAGACGTCCGACGCGGTAACGATTATTATCCGCGTAGGACAGGAATAAGTTGTCCGCGTCGGTGTTTCCGTTTAATTACGATGTCAATGTCTTCAAATCAAGAGTTAATAGGCATCTACCATGTTAGTGCGTTTTACCATCAACGACTTCATCGCCACTTACCATCAGGTGGGATCGTAGTCAAGCGCTAACTTATTCATGGTTAAAGAAAAGTAAAACAAACTACATTACTTTGCAGATTTATTAGCACTAGAGATCCTGCTGGGGTTGAAATTCAATTCAATGAAATTAAATTTAAAAATATTTTTTATAATCACTACTGTAATTTTCAAAGGCCAGCGTGTATCATGCGCAAAATATGTTTAATATTTATACATATATTAAATATTTAATGTATTTTCAATGTTTTTTTTCATAAAACTTGCTTTCTTGCACTCCTTAACAGCAGCTAACCTAATCAGCATGACGTTCGAAAAAATGGGTACAAAGAGTTTGCTTCGCATATTAGATTGTATATGATATGATGTACTCGTAGATAAGATCGATTTCTACGATTGTCAGTTTCAGAAAATTCGGCACAGTGCAGTCGTGGAAAATTCCAATTATCCATATGCAATTCAGTTACATTGAAACGGTTAATTCCAAATGTCATCGTTGTCTGTCGTAGACGTTGGACGTTTGTCGTGCTTGCGGAATTCCACCTTTACATGTATACAACCTGTAATTGTTACCAACCTTTCCACGAATATTCGTGATTTGCAACAGCCATTTATAGTTTAACTGCTATATTATGAACCAAGTAGTGTCGTTGCAAATTATAAACATTAGTATGTATAATTTATACTTATATAATGCTATATGTAATATTATATATATATCTCTTTTTTTAATATTATGTAATATATTTTTACAACATCTTAACACGCGTTCAAACCAATAATCTCAATTAATGCAGTTTTCACTGATTTATTTTGTATTATTTAGTGTTAACTTATTTATATAGACATAATAAAAATATGTCACTTTAAAAGTTCCTGTTCAGCCCTTGCTATGCGCAAGTGGGCCGGAGCAGCTACAACATCATCGTCCGCCGGGTCAGCTAGTCATCACAACCAACGTATAGACGGCCGGGAGAGCTGCACCACACCCGTGAGTATCGCGTTACGTATGCATAATTTGAAAAATAATCGATGCCCACCCTCCCGAATTAACAGAGTCTGTTCTCGAGCGAGGGAGACATCGTCCAAAATTTTTATTATGCATATTTTTTAATTTTATTTTTTTTCTCCCCCGTCGCCCTTGCATGCCAGTATTAAATCAATACCAGAGGAGGCGACTTGTTCTATTTGCAGGGAGGTTTCGGCGCTACCTTATGAGCACGTGCGACTCTGATCTCTCACTAATGGAGGCCCCCGTTATGGAATCCACTCTGGCTGAAACAACGTCATCTATTTTGTGTTGGACATTCTTAATGCAGCCTGCATTAGGCGCCATGTTTTTACTGAATTTTGAGTGAAAGCCGTATCTAACTGATACTCGTGGACTGGTTAGTAATAATTTATTTGATTCTGTTTACGATCATTGACTAGCCATTACAATAATAAATGTAATTACATACATACTATTATAATGTAGTAATCAAATAATTTTATAATTTGATCATTGTATCGCGCTTGGTATGAAAAATAAATACATATATTAATAGGAATTTTGATGCCCGCGAGGGAAAACACAATAACTCACTTTTTAACAATTTTGTATATTAAATAAAGCATAAAATAACTCAAAATAGAAAAAAAATAGTTATGGTGTGAGAAGGAAAATTCAAGAAAGTTATCACAGATTTAATAAAACAAAATAAAAAAAATAATAACCGAAAAAAAAGTGTTATCGCTAATTATCAGCACGGACCTTCAGCCAGTTAATTTACACGATAGTATGCGTAATACGTGAAAACAATCGTGTGGGAATGATATCAATGATTCACATCATACCACACACACACGTACACACACAATTGTACCAACATACTAAAAGCTTTTAAAAACCATAGCAAACTAATAAACAAAACCAAATTAATTTAACCATACAAAATCGTTAAACTTGACACATTATCGAGAAAAGCATTTAACACCCCGGCTGCCGAGAGTAAACCGTGCACGGGAGCTAAAAAAGCCTTAAGTACGTCAAAACGACCGCTTACGGAACTGATAGCCTCTTTGGTCGGCCGCTCCACCGCTTAGAGGCCCTTACATAAAGTGAATTTCATGAGGTGGTCGCTTCCACGCCTTCGCTTTGTCTAAACAAGCGAGGTGTCAAACTAATTCACCGTTGTTTCCTTCCTCTTTTTGTTTAAATAAAATGGACTAACCCAGCGGTATTTCGTACGAAAAACGTATAGTTATTAAACTTATAATGATATATTTAATTGAATCTGCGTTTAGTTAGCAATTACCTAAATTAATTGAAAAACAGCCGAAGACTATTAAAAACGTTCAGATATTTTGGTAAAACAAGTCATATTATTAGCAGAATTCAACGATACAATAGCGACATAATGCACAATGTATTATTTTTTCTACGTATCAAAACTATTGGCCGGTACACCACCCGGTGTCCATTAATAGGTTGATAGGAAATATTTTTTGTCAAAAAAAAAAATCGTCCTATATACAGGGTCTTATGGGCCGCGTAGTGTAACAAATGAATTACATAATTCATGCTTTATCAGAAATAATTCTTCCTAGGACGAAGTCATTATTTGAAATTACTCGTTATTGTTACGACCAAAAAAAACTCCATCATAA